>VDFB02110789.1:0-14271 GCA_007258455.2 Sequoia sempervirens | reverse complement strand
AGCCCCATGCTTTCTCGGGCTGTTCATTCCTAATTCTTTTGGAAGAAAATTGACCATATATCCTAAATAGTTTTATTTTTATCCCTTTTATGCAATTATTAAATAAAATTCATTTATGCAAAACAGATTTTAGGTTTATTCTTTTATTTAATTTGTTTTAATTTTTAAATACATTTCTTTTAATCAAAATAAAATAAAATATAGATTTAACCCTTTTTGCTCAAATTAATAATGAGAAAATAGGAAATAGAATAAGCCATATAATTTCATGATCTAATTTAACCTTATTTCAAATTCGCTAGGCTAATCATTTCACGCAATCACATTGTAAAAACAATAAGAACATGATCTAATGCAACTACATGATGTAAGTGGTGTGTGCATAACCGAGAGTTTTCTCCTCTTCTACCCTGTCGAGAAGCTAACCTCCTTTTCCTCAATCACACTCTTGGCCTTCGATCTCCTTGGCCTTCGATCACCTGGCATTCAGATGCACTCAGGCATGCAAAACAAAAGAGTATTAGTAACCATCGTAGGAAAAATAATCAACTCAACATTTATATAAATGCATTTATAATTCTTGAAAGAAACAATTATATTAAAGCATTGCTCTTAACACATATCATACTTCATATATTGAATCTCATAAGATCATGATTAAATATTATCTAAATAAGTCATGGTCAAACTAAGTCAAATAGTCAAAATAAGTCACGATCAAAATAAGTCAATGGTCATAGTAAATCATGATCAGAATAGGTCAATGGTCAAAATAAGTCAATGTATGAGACGTGACAACAAGACATGCATCAGAAACTCTTACATGCAACCCTTCAAATTGCTTCAGAAACCTCCTATAAAATAGGAAACCCTAATTTTACCTTTGATGAGCCTACCGGCTTCCAAAAATAGGCTATCACTCGCTAAAAAGCGTATGGCTAAAATGGGGACATTACACTGTAATTGGTTGGAATGTTAGCTATTAGGATGGTCATCATTATCTTCTTCTCTGGACAAGCTGCCAGCCTTAGTTGAGCGTCCTTCAATTGACCGACCAACAACACCGATTTAGACTCAAGCAAATAACACTTGTCTTGTGTCTTAGTGCATGAAAGTCCCAATGCGTTCATTAGTTGTAGAGGCATTACGTTGTCTGAGGCTCCTGAGTCTATGATGCAATTGCTCAATTTGAATCCCCCTAGATACAAAGATATATAGAAGGTTTTAGGCTTTTCTTCCGCTGGAACGGATGATTTGAGCAATGTAGGTTGAATGACAACCTCCTTTACAAACATGAGAATTCGATCCAACTATTCAGGATGGTCCTAAAGATACTCTAGCTCAAAGATTTGCACCTTTGTCTTCATCATGGAATCAACAATGTCAAAATTTGCTAAAGATGGGTCTTGAGCAACCGCTTTAGCATTCTCATGTGAAGGCTTAGGATTAGAAGTGGAAGCCGCCTCTTTACCCTTTTCCTTTGATCTTAGTCGATCTTCTTCTTCTTTCTATGCCTTAAAATGCTAAGCACGTGTAAACACAGGTGTTGAAATATTATCATGATTAACCGCAAGAGAGTATTGACCGAAATTTCCTTCTTTATTAATGGGTTCTCTATCAAAGTATCCTGTAGCAGAGTCGCAATCGAAGTTGTTCGTTTGTGGTAAGACAACATTCAAACTTGAACTGGGTGCAACTTTAGTGTATCCCATGATTTGATTAATTCTTAAATTTTCAAGACATGTGGAACCGGTATGTTCGTTGGTCTCATGGAAAGAACAAAATACCGTTGACTTCTCTCCCTCAACTGTTTGTCTTGGTGGAGGTGCTGGAAATCGCGGCCTATAATTATTGAAAGGCTAAAAATTATTTCTCTTCGATTGGTACGATTGTTGAGGTTGATATTGTTGTTGATATTGAGGTGGTGGTGGTGCAGGCAGTGCAAGCTACCCTTGAGTAAGTGATTGCCTTTTGAGGATAGTCACCTCATTAACTACTTTTTGTAGCACTGGATCTGCAGAACCCTAAACCAGAGACCTGATAGAATATGTCTTCATCTTCCCAGAAGCGATCATGTTATCTTCAATCTCAATGGCATTTTCTTATGTAGTTGTTAATTCTGTTTCATAAGCCAATCTCAAGAAAAAGGCTATCTCAAATGGAAGAGAGTTTATGAAACTGCTCAACAGGATTTCTGGTGATGGATCGAGTGTATGAGAAAGACGTGTGACCAGGCAATTAAACCTTGCCACAAATTCCATCATAGTTTCATTGAGCTCCATCTTTAAGTTTGAAAGTTGGGCAAACAACCGATGACTATTTTCAGCGGGCTTGAAACTTGCCAAAAATTTCTCACTCATGGTTGCCCAACTTATAATAATGCCTGGATCCAAATGATGAAATCAATCAACAGCATTTGCCTCAAGTGTCTCTACAAAGAGACATACGACAATGTCTTCATGTGGTAAACGCAAGACGACGCAAGCCGTTGTGAATGCAAAAACATGTTCATCTAGGTGTTGAGTCCCATCATCGTGAAACCGAGGAAAGTGCTTGCTTGACCCTTTAGATAACTCATGATTTCCTTAAAAAGCTAAAGGCTCAATGTTATTACCCCAAGGCAATGGGGTTGGACGTCTATGATTATTGTTAGCATGGTTATGGACAGCACCATTGTGGTTATCTCCCATTGCTTCTAGCTGGATCACAGGTTCTTCAAGTTCTTCTTGGATCTCAAGATCTGCTTTGGATATTTCTCCAACTTTTGTTTCTTGAAAGGTTGGATTTGTAGCAACGCCTCTCCTCCTTGTATAAAGTTTAAACCCTATAAGCTAGGATTATCTATTCCCAAGAAGGAGGTGGTAATACTGGTCTTCTGGATGCAAGATCAGCTTTTCGTTCTTCTTCGTCTAGAATAGTCGCATTTCTCTACTAAGCAGGTGTTTCCTTGTTCTCAAACACGAAACTTCTCAGACTACTAATGATGTCTGTTTGCTCGACTTCAACTCAATAAGATTTGACTAGATAATAGGAGCTATAAGTTCTGGTTGTTGAACAGGAGCAGTAGGACACCAAATGGTCATTCACATACAATAAAGTGTAAGCTTTCTTGATGTTTTATGCCGGTGGGTGCCAGAAAACTGCTGGTGTTTCAATTCGTACTTCTGGAATGCGAATTAGGAATGGACAACTATGCACAGTTAGATGGCTCTTCAAATTAGGAGGGGAAGCTCCCTCTTTGTTGATTATGCTTAAAAAGAAATACTAAACTACTACCAATCTTTTTATTCTCAGCTTAAGAGCACAAGGTTTTAAAACTCTTTGTGTCGTAGCTGAGATTTTCTCTGGTTTCGTAACTTCAACTACAACTAGGCCTAAACTAATGACGCTTTTGACAACTCAAGTAAATTCAGAGCCTGAGAATCAGAAGTAAAGAGGGAATGATTTGATTTAACACAAATACTTAAATAAACTTGCTTCCAAAACACACTTGAAGACTCATTGTACTTATTAAATGTAAGTTGAAATAAAGATTACGAAAGCAAAACATAAGACAAAGTATTGAAATAGATTGAGACAGTAGATCAAAGTAAGATAGGCATGAGATTTCCTTCCTCAAATTTATAACAGCAAATACACTTTTGGGACAGTAAATTATAGAAAAAGTAGGCTTACAATATGCGATCAAACCAGATTATACTTGGAACAAAAGTGAACAGACACTGAATAGAAAAGTTGCAGGCAAAGTAGGCAAGCAAATTTGTTATCGCAACAACGGTTAAAAATAAATGGGAAAGTTTTCCCTTATTTATACATAAACAAGGAGTAGGTAACACTAAAATCTCCTTCCTTTTAACTAGTCTTTCCAACATGCAAGATTTATTTCTAAAAACAAACAAAAGATAACTAATAACTAACCAACTGCCAATATCGGTTAACTGAAAAACTCCAACTATAAATTGATATTTCCAAAGAATAGTTACGCATGAATGAGAATAGCAAGTTAAACTCGGAAAAGACATCGAGTTAACTGTTGCCTTTACTTGAGTTCTATTCTTGGAAATCTTTGCATGGTTCAACTAGTAGTTCACTCATTCATAGCTTGGGATATCATATCCTCGAAAAAACTATTAACTGCTCTTCATCAAGAACACTGATATTATCCAGAATGATGTACTGTTTTTTATACATCTCCTCACCATCTGCGATCAAACTTAGCAATTCTTTCATTTTTTCAACTATATCAAATTTTGCTGACATTCCTGCAACATGATTCATCTTGCAGGCAACAGGATCACCATTAAAATTGCCACTGACAAGGTTCTAAAACTTTGTTTGTATTTCATCGAGATCAAAGTAAGTACCATCTTCATGTCAATATTGACAAGGGATCTGCGACACAAGCGTGCTTACGAACTTGAGAGTATTAGCAACCTTCTGTCTATATCCAACCAATTCTATAGATATACCTTCATAGCATTTTACTTTGAAGGGATGCTGTTCTCTCCAAGCAAAAAGCTTCTTCTTGTGTTCTTCTGTAATGACTAAATCATAAGCCATCCTCAAGTCAAAAATGACGATCTAGTCTCTTGGTTTCCTTTCCGCTATATTCTGCTCAAAATCCTGGATCCCTGAGCGAAGATCATGGGCATTATACCTCAATTGGTACATCTCTGCAAGTATAAACCTACTCCTGGTGATGAATTCTTCTACCCAATCTCTCATATGTTTTTCGTATATGACCAATTGACTCAACTAATTTTAATCTACAGGTGACTCCAGAATTTTCCAAAGCAACAAAGAGAGTTGTGAAGTACCATGAAGAAGGTTGGAAACATACTGCCGCAACTAACAAATCTTAGCCTTGAGGGCTTCCTTATCGTCTTCGTCTTTGAGCACTCGTTCCTTCAGATTATCTGCTGCAACCTCAAAGAGATTTACATCACTAAGTTGAGTGCTTCTTCTGAGATTGGCCTTGACAACTTTGAAGTCATCAATTTCAACCTCATCAATGTTCTTGTCCTCAAGAGGCATGGAAAACTCAAGGACAATCTTGCCTTCAAAATTCTTCTCCAGATGAACTTGCTTCTTAAGTTTCTTCTCTATTGTCTTGGTAGATGCTATCAAGTTTTGCAAAGTTCAACTGATAAGAAGGCTTCCTCCTCTTCCTACCCAGCAAGTTCTCAAGCCAAGACGAGGAGTCTCTACTAACTTCTCTGGGAGGATCGATTCCAGCTCCAACAACTCCTGATGGATCAATACGTGTTGTGGCATTGCGAACTGGTGAATCGCCTTCTGAATCTATATGAATAAGAGAAGGCCTCAGCGACAACGAAAGAATGGGAGATGAAGGCATGGTCTCAACTGGTGGTGTTGACTCAACTGGAACTTTTGGTGCATCTACTGACTGTTCTTGTCGGTTCACCTTTTTCTTTAAGATCTTCGTCATTCTGCTAATCTTTGTGTCTTCTAGAGGATTGCTCAAAGCTTTCACTCTCAGTTTTTATTTAGCAAACGGTAGAGATGAGCGAACAATCGGCGACTCTGCAACTGGAATAGCTACCTTTCGTGTCTTCTTACTGTTCAAGAAGATCCTACTGTTCTTGATAACTCCCCTTGTCCTTTCCTCAATTTAGGTGCTCACTTTGGCAAACCAATCAGCTTGTGAAAGTGGTCATTGCTCGACCTAATTTCGAGCATACATGAGAAGTAAGACTTCCCCATCATCATCTAACAAACCCTCCACATCTTTTGACAAGAAGTTTGCCATCTACCAAAGAGTCTGGAGAAGTTGCGCTTGTGCACTTCAAACTCATCTACACAATTAACCCAAAAAAAATTAACTGTAGGTACAAGTGCATGATTTTGACCAAGACGAGCTGCAAAGACACCACAAGGATTGTATGAACGTCTCTCCTTGAAAAGCTTCAGACCAAACCTTGACATTTCATCACTCATCAACTTAGCATCTACTGTTGATTTGCATCTATATATGCTCATCTCAAATGGGAAACTCAATGCAGGCTTGCGTCTGTTATGCAAAAAATGTGTGCACTTCGTGTACTTTCCCTAGAAATTCCATGAACACGACCTCATCCGTTGGATATCTAGGTAGCATGACTAGATCACCTAAGAAGCCATATACTCTTATGTATTAGAACGTGGGGAATTGGATAAACCAATCAGCCCACTCCGCCATTGCCGATCTGACATCTGCTAAAATCCATATATGCAACTCGTTATCAAGATCTTGCACCGTATGCATCAGGAATAGATCATTCACCTACTTGTAATGCCGCAAACTCTAGTTGTGGGTAATGATCATACACATGTTGAACACCCAGAGTTCCAACAACATTCAAACCTCTAAACTTGCCTTGAAAGGCCATTAGATATACGAGGTAGGATATCATGAAAAATTCGTGGGCCTTGAAGAACTTTGTCATCTGACGATGGAGACTGTCACTGATCAATGCTGGCCAACATAGTGTTCTATTCTGTCAACAATTTGGGAAATGACATAAAACATCCAAGGCTGGAATTTATTGGCCTCTGCTTGATCGAAGACTCGGTTGAGCAAAGTAAACATGACTGCAAATTCCTCCTTAAACTCACTACGCCCAACATTCCTTGGCAAAGTATTTTGCATCTCTTTTAGCCACTTCTGAGCCATTCTTTTCCGACACTTCTCCTTTTGCGCATACCACACCTTTTCACATTCTTCAACATATACGATGAAGCTTTCCTTCCATGGTGGTATTGCGAAACATTTTTCAATATCTTTCAGGCTGAGGTTGCAAATAGTACGCCCATCTACTGATATGATTTCTCGTGAAGTTGGATTGTAATGCTTGACACAAGCAATCACGAATTCAAGGCTCTGCACTGAGATGAGGATAGAAGCTGCAGCAAGCAACTCGGAATGATCAAGATTCTTGACTGTAATGTTTCCTACGCCTTACAAAGCATGCAAATCAACAACTGGAAACACATGATGCAAGTCGGTTTCAAATGTTCTCAGGAAATCGTGGAGAAACATTATTTGGTCTTCATTTCTATTGGAGAGTACTACATGTCAAAAAACTTGACTTTTGACTATGAACATGCCTATGTTCGGAAAACTTCTGCACAAGAGCTAAAAATAGATCGCTGATTTTCCTTCAGAAAAAGGCAGTTTTTTTGGAAAAAAGCTGAGGTCTGGGTTTTGTACACAACCTTATTCTAAAGAGACCCAGATCGTCAGATTCTGAAAAAATTTGAGTTTTTCCCGAACATGCGAGATCATGCAAGATTTCCTAAAAAAGTAGGGCTGAAAAATTGAGGTATGGGTTTTGTAGACAATTTCATTGTGAAGAGACCCAGATCGTCACATTTCCAAAAATCCGAGTTTTTCCCAAAAGAGCAAGATCTCTGAAATATTCCGAGCCAATTTTTTTATTTTTTCAATTGCAAATTACAATCAACATGCACCCGTTAAGGTTAGCTCTAAACCAAAACGATGCTGAAAGCAACTCTAACTAGAATGTACACCGGGATCCCGATGTGGGCAAGGTGTGAGCATTGGTCAGAGGATCTTAAAGAAATGCTGATACAAAGAACTCTAACCAAGAATGCGCCGGAGAACGACGAGCATGTGGTCAGAGGATCCCTACCAACTAATAAGCTGAAATAACTCGACAAGAATGTGCTTTCCAACCCGAGATGGAATTGGAGCTACCATATGACGGAGATGCTAAGAATTACAATGCAATTGAGGGAAATAAGCGAGAATGCTGAAGTAACTCGACGTCAAGAATGTGCTTTCCAACCCAAGATGGAATGGGAGCTACCATATGACGGAGATATAAAGAAGTACAATGCAACTTCAGAAAGTAAAGTAATCATTACACAACATGATAAGCAGGATTAGAGAGATGCTGACAGTACTACTGTTTAGCTTACAATATGAAGAGAAATCGCCTGCCAAGAGCATAGAATTTAGAACAATTTAGCGTGCATCAAATAAGAGGATTCTCCTTGCTTAACAAGAATGCCAAGACTAATTACTTCACTCAAATGCCAAATTGGAGATTCTGATTTAGACAGATCTGCACTTTAAAATGTAAACCAGCAACCTAACACCACACTAAAATGATCATATCTCTCTCACAACTCATCCAATTGATGTGAAACGAAATGCAATATACCCTAATGATGAAGGCGACCAAGATAGAGCACTGAAAACTAATCAAAAGACACCATATTAATTATGCACGAATTCCAAGGCAAAGTCAAATGGTACGGCCCTCAAGGAAGGGCGATTTGCCTTTAAAAATCCAATACTTATCTAAAAAATCTGCAACTTAGGGAAAAGGGTCGCCCCTCACAGACAGAGAGATTTATGCAACGCCCAGAATGATTCTTTTTGTATTTTTTGACTTATGAATAAAAAGAACAATTTGCTGTAATAGAATATGCAATTCCAGAATCTCACTAATATGCATAAAACTGAACTACAAATCCACACAATGACAACAATGCAGAAATCCCACTACAAAACACTCAAACTACACTACCTCACCACTAGTCGCTATCTCTCAAGCGAGAAGCAATGCCAAGCTAGGAGGCTTACATTCCTCGAAGCAATCCCACAGCCAAACCGACAACATAACATTCCTGTAGACAAGATAATCAAGTGAAGACCCAAGATGTCCTTTTATAATTTGTGAAGACCCTTCCAGAAGCTTTCACGAAACCCTAATTCTTTTCCCTCCAAGAAAAGGCGTCATTTTCTTCAAGGCTTCAATTTTGACTTTTAATGAAATTCATCTCTTCAATATTGGCGTCCAACTTAAGGCTTAGTTTTGACCTTAATAATTAAAAAATTACCTCAATGAGGCGCCACCCTTTAAAGACCACCTTTTAAAACAACATTAAGTTAAGAGATTAGGCCAAGGGGGTAATATAACATTAAAATATAATGTTATTTAAATGAAATGAACTTATCTCTCTGAAAATGCATCCCATAGCCAAAATTGAACAAACCAACTGAGTCGATTGAAGAGGAAAGCCAACTGTGCCGAGGCGACAGGACCATTGCCTGAAATAGAATTTACTAAAAATAGTAAATTCCTGAAGGTGCTCAAAATTCCAAGAGAAACATACCACTGCGAAGCTCTTTGAAAACCCAGAAAGAATCCGCCATTAAATCAACCAGCCTCGAGCAAAAGCAACCTCTAAAACACGAAACCCTAATTTCAACTTCCGAGTAGCCTACGGGTCTCCGGAATAGGCCAACGGTCAACTGGAAAGATCATGCTTGAGAAGGGGAC
Source organism: Sequoia sempervirens (assembly GCA_007258455.2). Taxonomy (NCBI): domain Eukaryota; kingdom Viridiplantae; phylum Streptophyta; class Pinopsida; order Cupressales; family Cupressaceae; genus Sequoia; species Sequoia sempervirens. The sequence goes on along the minus strand of VDFB02110789.1, from coordinate 4,960 downwards.
ATTACAATCTCCTAAAAAGTAGGAGTCGACATGCAAATTTTCAAAAAAAAGTTGAGGTCTAGGTTTTGTAGACAATCTTGTTCCGAAGAGACCCAAATCGTCAAATTTGCAAAATTTGAGGATTTCTTGAAAATGCATGAAAAAGTAGATTCTCTTGAAAATTACAAAATTTTCCAATCTTCAAGAGGAGTGAAGAACAAGTAGATCTAGATCGATGAAACTTGAAAATTTTGACCACCTGTTTCTAAAAAGTGATGCCCTAAAAAAATAGACCATGAAAAAGTGTGCTTTTGTGCTTCCCAATCTCGAATCCACGAAGAATGCTAAAAGACAACTTCGTTTGAGCCTCCAAATCTTGATGAGAAGAAAATATTATGTTTCTTCCTCTAAAAGCCTACCTGCAAATTATGAAAAATGAATGCTCAAAGCTCTCTTAAATAGGGTTTGGGGATAAAAAACGTTTTCATGCAAAACCCTAAAATTGTGGAGTCTGCATGCACAAATATCTAACTTTGTCTAAATCAACACGGAGAATTCCTAAAAATTAGGGAAAAAAAAAGCATGCACATGAAGACGTATTTTCAAAAAAATTCAGTGTAGATGACTTGGGCGCCTTCCTTGAAATAAGGTGCCCAACTTCACTAGAGATAGAAAAAATTTCATCATTTTCAATTTTTGCTCGTTTTTGCCTCCCTTGAAGCTTGCTTTTGACTTCGACGATCCGTCAAATTGGCACTGTCAACTGATAATCTTTGTTTGACCATGGCCATCTCATCTTTGACCACTGCTAAAGTGATCCCTAGCTTTGTTTCAGCATCCGACATCATCTGATTGTGTTTGCAAACCTCGGGGTTTTAACGAGAGGCCGGGGAAATGGCAAGAAAGTAGAAAGAATCAAAAGTTTCTAAGGTATAGACAGTTGAGCTCGCTAGGACTCCACACATCGCCTATCTGAAGATGGGGACCCCAAATTTTGCTCAAGCCAGTCTTTGGCTTGGGTTTTCTCCGCTCACCTCTTTCCTCGATGTCCGCCTGGCCAGGTCCGCCATTGAGCTTAAAGAACGCCAAATATTGGCTAAGTCTAAAATTAGGGTTTCATCTTTTCAGCCAATTTAGGGGCAAGTAAAGTGAGAAAATTGAAAATTGAACTTAATATTGTTGTCAGCAGACATCCAGCAGGTTTCCAGCCAAGTTTCATCGAATTTTGAGGTACTTACTATTTTTAGTAAGTGTGAAATTCAGGGCAATTTGTCAGCTATTTCGAGATTCCGATCATCACACTGCATTCAGAGTTTATCAGATTGCTTGCATGCCAAATTTGAGCCAAAAATGTGATAACTTACTATTTTGTAACTGCTTCCTGGAGACGAATTTTAGTGGGTCCGTGATGCGTAGATTTCTTGCATGTCCTGGATATTCCTTCGGGTTTGAGACCTTCGCGATGATATAACATGCAAGTCTAGATGACCACTTTCAGGATTCAGCCTTCCGAGGCTATTTTTAGGGTTTGCATGTCGAGGTTTCTTTTGCATGTCAGGTGATTCCTGATGGGTTTTTCGAGAGCTTCGCGATGGTGTGACATGCAAACCAGGATTCTCACTCAGTAAGGAACTTGCTATTTTTAGCAGGTGTCCCTCGCTAAACGCTTTCCCGCCAGCTCAGATCAATGAGCTGATCGCACGTCGCTAAAACGTAGACAAACGGAGATCTTTGATACATGCAATGCAAATTAGGTTTCCGTACCGGAGCTCCAAAAAATAGGCATCAAAAAAGCCGTACCTCGAACTGCGTAAAACCAATCACGCATCGTCCTTCAAGCTATCCACCGGGTGAAATTTCAAGTCGATCTGAAAGCACTTACTATTTATAGTAAATCGGGGATTGGAAACATGCTAAAAAGTAAATCAAGCCGCGATGCGCAGACGTACCCGCCAGTCACGGGTGAGGGAGCGTACCATCTAAATTTCAACTTGACGAGCTTGGGAGCTATCGTAAACATGAGCTTATCATTTATAGTGTCATTTCTCGTAAAACGTAAAGCTATAAATAGCGTGGTGACTGCGCGGCGGTCGGCTGTGTTGATAGGGTTGCGAAGAAGCTATGGGTTTGAAATTCTTCCTAAGTTGATCCGAAATTCCGTGGGCAAAATTGAGAAGACTTACTATAAATAGCAGGGCACGATACTGGCGAAGGATGATGAAAATTTGCCTAAGTCTGGAACTTCATCCAGCAGGCCTCGCAAAATGCGCCCATCTCAGCTGAAGAGGCATAAAAATTTCTAAGTATGATGTTTATCCTGCACAGGGGGTGAAATGCGCCCAAGGCACCAGAAAGTCAAAGAAAGTCAAAGGTTTTCATCCTGCTGCTAGGCCAAAATGCGCCCAACTTGAAAGAGAAAAGTTGAGAATTTTTCTAAGGCATGAGGAAATCCGCCACCCCCTCCTAAATGCGCCCATCCTGTAGCAGGGGTGAAATGCGCCCAAAACACAAGTAAGTCAAAGCAAAGTCAAACGTGTTAATCCTCCTCATACATGGAAATGCGCCCAAGGTTGCAAGGGGTCAAACAGGTCAACGTTTCTTATCCTCCTCAAGGGGCAAAATGCGCCCAAGTGCATGCATGTGAGGACAAAGTTTGGAAGGCGAAGAGTCACCTGAAGGCGTTCATCCATTAGACACATCAAAATGCGCCCAAGGGGAAAGAAAAGTCAAGAAGTCAAAGATCTCGTCCTCCTCCATAGGCAAAATGCGCCCAAACTTGTGCATGTCAAGACGAAAACGGGAAGTTGAAAGGTCACAGGGGACGTGGTGGCAAGTTTGTCCTCCTCCTACATGGAAATGCGCCCATGTTTGGATGTGAAAAGTAATTAAAGGTGGTAATTAAGGTGAAGAATATTACCAAAGCATGGTGAAAGATGGTAAGTGTTAGGCGCTCAAGGTGTTAGAGGATTTTCCAAGGACGTGTGAGTTGGTAAAGGTATGTGTGGCGTGATTTTCCCTCATATGTGTGCTAGGCGCCTAAAGCCTATAGGCGTCGAAATATTTCAAGGTGTTGAGAGTAAAATGATAAGTATGCGCCTATGTTGAAGGGAGTTATAAGGTGTTAGAAATATTTCCTAAGGTGTTGAAATATTTCAAGGCGTGATTTTCTTCAAGTGTGATACGCCTAAGGTGGTGAAGTGTTAGAGAAATTCATAAGACATGTGAAATTTAAATTCTCTAAGGCGTTAGAAATTTTAATAAAATTGCCTTTCAAGTGTGAAGTATGAAGTGAGAAATAAGGCGTGCCGAGAATGAGTAAATTCTTCCAAATGAAGTTGATAAAAAAATTTCTCTCCACTGGCAGATGATTCAAAATTTTCTAAGGGAAACTTCTCAAAGTGCTAGATGATTTTAAAATATTTTTCTAAGGCAAATTATTTTCCCTTGGAAAATACGCCTTGAGATCAGAGTGGTGAAATTTCTCCGTGAGACAAGAGCAACTTTTCTCAGTGATGGAGTCAGAAATGCAAGACGATTCAAATTTTTCAAGAAGTCAGAGCAACACAGAGTGATCACGGGCGAAGAACAAATTTAAATGATGAAAATAATATTTTTCTAAGGTTCAAAATTGAAAAAATTAAATGAACCCGTTCGTTGGGTACCCATGGATTCGAGGCGTTCTAAAGAAAATTTGCTTCTGGGTACTGAACATTTGCAATGATGAATGGATTTCCAAGTCTTTCAAACTTCGCCGACACTTTTTCAGTGAGGAATTTAATCAGTGCTCAAATTGTGAATTTTCCTAAGGGAGAATTTTAAATTTTCTAAGGCAAAAATGAATAAAATGTGCTTTCAAGATGAATTTTCTTCGAATGATGAGTCCAAGAGGAATTGCCTAGATAATTTTGTTTGAATCCTTCGAAGATGAATTTTCCAGAGCAGAAAAGAATTTAAATTCGAATTCCAGTAACAGAGCTCCGGCTGGTGAGTAAAAAAATGATGAATTTAAATTAAATTTTCGAAAGCAAAATCCAAAATGCCAGTCAAAGTCAAGTTTCTAGAAGAATAATATTCCCGACGACTGGAGACAAGTGTCAGAAACACCAGAGAGGGAAAATTCAAATTCGTGAAGTGGAGTAGTGGAGTTTAATGGCACTGGCTAAAATTAACTTCTTCTAGAATTCGAATTTTAGCTATAAAATGAGCAAGTTTTTCACTTGTTTTCACAGCTGGAAGTTGAACTTGCTCTGAGAGTGAAGCATTGCAGTGAGTTGCTCTAGTTTGAAAGAGTTTGAATTTTGCTGAGAAGTTGAGTTTGCTGAAGAGGCGCACTTGGAAGTTAATCAAATTGTTAAAAGCTTGAGAGGTACGACTTTGCCAATTTAATTTGTTGCTGAAGCTAAGCGCCATTGCTGAAGTAGAAGAGGTACGCCATTGCTGATTAAAGGAGTATTTGCTGAAGATTGAGGCTGAAGTCTGATTTGTTAAGTAAGTCGAAGTTGCCAGTTTAGAAAGACGCCTTGAAGCAAGGAAGTGGTTGAGAGTTTTAAAAGTACGAACTTGCTAGTTTGCTGATTGCTGATACGAAGTCATAGGGGTTGAAATTGCTGATTACTGATTGTGAAGTAAAGTCATCAAAGTCTACTTAGAAATCTGTTCTAAGTATTGGAATTCGAACTTATTCAAGAGAAGAAGCTGAGGTTTGCAAACACGAAAGTTATTGCAGCTTCTAGAATTCGACTGCAGCCCCTATACAATGCCTTATTTTATTAAATTTAATTGCTGATGAATGTTTGTTGTTTGCAGATGGCTGAAGCGAGGACAACCGGAAAGGACAATGGTGCCTCCAGACAAGCTGTGATCAAGAAGCTGAGCAAAACGTTCATGCCAGAGTCAAAGTTTATTTCAAAGCTGGGCAAGTTGACGGACACTAATTTGGGCTCTGTCAACCTGGAGACCTTCAAGAACAGGCTGTTTGGAA
>VDFB02110788.1:0-29878 GCA_007258455.2 Sequoia sempervirens | reverse complement strand
ATTTTAAAAAAAACAAATCAAGCATGATTTAAAATTATATTTTTTTTCCATATTTTAAATTTATTACTGCAAATGATTAGGTGTTAGAAATGAAAAGTGTAGTTCTGGCGCATGCACCTATCAGTCATGGTAAAATTCAATTCATTTACGTTGCACCTCATAAATTTATTTAATGAGAGTGTCTGATTTGTGGGTCCTTTTCAAATTTGTAAAAATTACAATTCAAATAATAAAATATCTTGTATTGTTTGAAAATGTATTCATACTCGAGATGACCTGCCTAATAGTTGAGCACTTTAATGTTGTACCTCTCAAATTAATAAATGGTAATTTCAAATAATAGTTTTTTATAGTAGCTTACATAATAAGATCCTTGCTTATAATTAAAGTTGAGATTCACATCATCAAATGATGCCACTTCAGTATACTTTTTTTTTATATATGTTTTGTTTGTGTGTTGATACGATATCACATAATTTATGGATTTTTAAATCTAAAAAATGCATTTCATTCAATTATGAATTATCAGATCAACCATCTCCGCTTTTAAGAAACTAGGACTAATTCTTACACTCTAAGTACCATCACAATCGATGTTGTAAAAAATAAATAAAAAAATGGATGTGTAACTATTTTAAGAAGTTATTTTCAAAAACTAAGGAATAATTCTTACACTATAGGTACCAACACAATTGGTATTACACAGCTGTGTACAGTTGGGGTGTACACGTGCCCTTTTTTCCAATTCTAAAAAGTGTTCCAAAGAAAGGCCCGTGTTGTCTAATCGATCAACTCTTTGAACAACATGATGGTAGGACTAAGATTTAGAATTTCATTAGGTGAACACTAGGGTATATCCTATGTGAGCGACTAAGATTTAGAGATTATAAAATGGATGGATGATATGAAAACTTCTGTAGACTTTACCATCCTTCCACATATGAGAGGACAAAGGTGGGAGGGATACTTGTCACATGACGACAAGTTTTGATTGTGATCCATGTGCTCAATTTCAATGACTATGATTAAATGAAAACTTATGTAGACTTTTGCATCCTTTCACATATGAGAGGAAAAAGGTGGGAGGGATACTTCTCACATGATGACAAGTTTAGATTGTGATCCATGTGCTCAATTTGAATGACTATGATTAAATAGACAATGATTAAGGGATAAAGTAAAATTAAACATTGGAGGGTAAGGTAATGGGGGTTAATTAGTCTAAATCAACCAATTAATTAATTTAGTCGGAAGATTTTGTGAAAAGTTCAGCAAGAGAATTTGCACCCCATGTAAATTCCCCATTTACACCCCTTACCATAGGAAAATCAAACCCAAATATGCTATTCCACCTCATCCATCCGCTTTCCATCCACTTGGTGGTGGTGTGTAGTGATGATGGGGGAATTTTTTTGGGGATACTAGTGCAACAAACAGATGTTTGTGCAACATGTTGCCGTCCTAACATGATTCCCACCTCTAGAATATTTAGAGGCATTACACTTCTCCATTGGCGATGAAGAGTATCACCCTTGTGCCCTTGAATGACCTTGAATGGCTCTTTTGGGCTTCTATTCACCTTCAAATATCTATCTTTCTCATTCAATCCAAATTCTTCTTTCTCTAGACACTCAATTTGTCTCACTTAAGCAATCCACACTTCATTTCACAACACTTTCTCGATTGTTGAAGCTCTAAGGTTGGCACTCTACTAGTTTTTCTCCTCATGTTCTTGTGAAAATAGTGTCATCACAAGCTTCTGATCTCCCATCTCCCTTCTCATGCTCAAAGGTCTATCTTGTTGGGGAGATTTCATATGCCCAGTGTGAAAGATAAATCGATCAAAAGGGAGAAATTAATAAAAAACATATATATGCATATTTCACATTAGACAATTTATTCATAAAATAATATTATATTTCTACACTCATGTTACACGATTTCTTTAGGATGACATATGTATTCTATTCTTTGTTAAACCTTAATCGATTTCAATTAGGTGATATAATGAAACCATGAAGATACACTTCTTTTCACAAATACACGTCTTGCTAAGAGTCATTATTTACCATACAATAGAAATAGGAACACAAATGGTCAATCAAGAGATCATCGTGTGAAAGAAGAAAAAGTAAGAAGGAAATCAAAGATCACTTAGAGGAATATAGCGACTCACGTGAAACTCTCACTTGCATTAATATTTTTCCTTTTTTAAATATAAGAATAGAAAGATAATAGATGAATAGCATCAAATGCATTAAGATCAAATTCCTACAAATAAAAATCCTCTATTCCCTATCTGTTTGGCTCTAGACTGCACTAATCTCTTAATGCTGCTATCAAATATGCCTGAGCATGCAAATTTCATTTACAGCCTAGCATAATCTCACCTTAGAAGTAACCAATCCTAATTTAAGTACAGATCAAAGTGTTCTCTTTTAAAATACATTTAATCTAGATGTTATTTATAAATGAGTCGGAAGGACTAACCATGGTAGATATAGACTATTTCTACTTCAATTTTGAATTGCATAGATATGTTAAATATTGTTAAACTGTTTATGGATACAATACTTACTTAGTTTCATCATAATGATACTTATTCTAGGAAATGATGTTAATATGAACTTAAAGAGCCATAGGTTAAAGTAAATATATTTGTATGTATCAATTTTATTTTATTTTTGGTTGGATCAAGGACTTCAATATTTGGTGCACTCATTTTTTATTTTTTATTTTTTTTTTATTTTTTATTTATTTCTGATACTCTTTTATTTTTCCACATGTGTAGAACAAAGAGCATGAGTTTCTATGAAAAACCTACATTCACAAGAAATAAAATGTAAATATAATAACAAAATTAAATTTATTTAAAATTATACTTTTTCAGAAGCTTATAGCAAGGACTACATACTTACAAAAAAATGAATTTTAAATGAATTCATTTGATCCCCAAAAAAATAAATCAAAAGTGGTTTTTTTCAGCATTTTGATAGGTGTGAAGGAGACTCTATTATAGGTATGGTTTAAAACTAGCGAGGTTCTATCCAATGGGGTTTGATCTAAGGTAGTTTGATCAAACCCTCTTCAATTGGAATGCTTTAAATGGAAATTTTTAAGGCTTGAATTATTATATTTTCTAAAAATATGTGATTTAAAAAAAAAATAGAATCTCCTAGAAATTGTAAACCAGCTTTGTGGGATCACCCCTCGAGTGAGGAAGAAGCCCCCCATAAGAGAGAATGAAGAAATTCTATGCAACCCCCTCAACATTGAGTCCCTGCTCAAATGCCATAATGTCAGGAATCCCCAACCTTAACTAAAGAAGGAGATAATGTAAAACAATGTGAAGATTGATGTAGAGTAGACCAAGGATGATGATGAGTCCTCAAAATTCTACTTCAAAAGAATGTCAAACTATGGCAAGCATGAATAGAAAGAATTAGGAACAACTATAGAAGATGTCAACATAGCTAGTGACTGAGCTGAAATTGTCAACTCAAGAGTAATTGTAGAATCTGTCAATGGAGAACTATACATGAATGCACAATGCAACAAGAATAAGGTCATAATCAAGGAGACAACTGCACAAGTATCAATTGGACACTCTCTTGAAAGAATGGTATATCCCTATCACAACTTGTAGATAGGTGCCAAGCCTATAGCTGTAGTATTTAACTTCTAAATAAAGGTAGATTGTTTACAAAATAGGAGTGTTTATATGGTATCTAGTCCATCACATTAAAATGCATGGGTAACCAGTCACTGCATTCACCAAGTATATAGGAACTAACACTAGATACATAGAGCAATCCAAAGAAGCATAAAATATGACAGAGTACACTGGAATAGCAAGATTGTGGCACTTTATTTTAGTGCTCTTACAAGACTAGAAGAGGATAACTACAACAACCATGATGTAAAACTAAAAAATTATGATGAAGAAGCCAACCAAAAGAGCACTAAAGTAGATGACCATGAAAAGAGCTCTCCAAGTGAATGTCGATAGGAACAAATGGCCCCATTTGACTATCTTTTAGAGGAGTGAAAGATGCAATACAAGGCTTGATTGGTAGGAAAAAAGTTTTCTAAGGTTTGCTTATTGAAATGCAATTTGTTTTTAAAAAAAGTTTATTTAAAAGTTTAATTTAAAAAAATTACTATTACAAATAATAAAGAAAATTAAAAAAAGATTAAAAAATAAAAAATGGGGCATGTGGGGTAAGGAAGGACGTTTCCCCTTGCAATGACCAGTGGTCATGTAGGTGAGAGATGTCCCTGTCATAGATGGTGGCAAGTCTGCGCGCCGTAGGCTGACAGTACCTACGTATCGCAAGTTTGCAAAAATTACATTTCTTTTATTTAAAAATTTTGATTTATAAATAAATACGACATTTTTTTTTCAAATTTTATTTAAAAAATGGAATTACAAATTTTATTTTATTTTAATAAAAATTCCTACCTATGTAGGTAGGGTCGTACAACCCACCTGCTAATTTTTTTGCCTATAAGAGAAATGTTTTCCAAATTCAATGATTTGGTAGTCAATCTTAGGGTTTTTGACCCTTTTGGATTCAATGGGGATGTCCTTTTTCGCTGAAATGATATGAAAATGTGGCTACCTCCTAATTTGGCAACCGCCTTCAATCTTCAAACCCTTGTAGATTTTCCTCGAATGTCCAACTGGGATGAAACAAAAGGAAAATCTGACTTTCTCAGAGACTCTGAACATAATAATGAGCTAAGATCTAATGCAACAAGCTCCCAAAATGCTCCTACAATATAAAGCCAAAGAGAAACCCCCAAAATCTAGTATTTCTATCACACCTTTCTGATTCTCTAGATTATCCAAAGATACAAGAGAAGAGCATACTCAATGCTTCAAGAAAATACAAGATTGCACTCAAGATCTCAAAATAGACTAACCAAAGGCACTCAACTTGCTTTGCTACCATGTAAGCTTTGGCTATGCAGATAGCCACCCAAGCTATAAAGGCCTATGAAAAGCACAAATATTTAGAAGATCTATATGACAAGAATAAATTGTATTCTTATCAATGAATGCAAAAACAATCAATGTACAATGTAGTAGAGACCCCTTGGTTATATAGCCAAGGTGAGATGCAAGATGTCATAAGATTATGACAAGTGCCTTAATCTCATGACATGAGATGACTTGACACAACTACCTGTTCGCATGTTGTCAAAAGATAAGATAACAATTAACGACAACTAACACCTTCTAGAAAAAATATTAGAACCTAAGTAAACTTAACATGTGAATATGTCCCCTAAGTCCCTAGTAAATGAAATAACTAGGTACAAGAAATTTATTCACACCAACACAATTCAAGGTTTAATTACCAATCTAGGGTTTGAACAAGGGAAACCCTTATCCACAAAAAACAAACAATTTTTCTCCTCTTTGTGAATGTGTAGGTTTTCAAAGTTGTAAAGTTGTAGATAAAGTTGTCATTTTTATTGTCAATCCACAAAATCTCACCTATAGACATTTTTTATGATTGTCCGTTATTGAAACCTGGACAATTTTTCTCCTCTTTTTAAACTACAATCTTGTTTGTTGAACAACTACTTTAATGAAACTAGAACCTTCGTAATGGTATTTTCTTCAAATTATAGCACTTCATGGCTTCCATACATATTTTCAATTGTATTACTTTTCTTGGAAGCTTGAGGACTTTCAAAAATAAAAATTTAAAAAGTAGCATATCCTCAAGGTAAGAAATGATATATTTTTCATGATTGAAGACCTACCAATTTTTATCATTCTAGCACACTTGGTCTATAAATAAGATCAACAAAATATACATCCATTTCAACAATGGGATATGTAATTAGAAGAGAAGAAAACACTACCAGAAAATCCACTTTGGAATTTTCTTTTCTCGAGGATAACATGCATCAAGAGAAGGCATCAAATCCTTTAGTTTCATCCCACTTTATTTTGGTAATTTATTAGTCTTTTATTCTTTTTTTGAAATTGATTCCTAACTTGGTTGACCACTAATTCTACATGAGTAGTTACATTGAGCTACTTGATTCCCTTTTCTTGCACAAACTACAAACAAAAAACCAAGGCTTCATACTCAGTCATGTTATTAGTAGCCTCAAAGGCTAATTTATAGGCTTTAGAAAAAAATTCTCCTATAGGGGATATAAGCACTCTCCTTGCTCTCAAACTGAAATAACATGGGGTTTCATAAAATCACATCATTCAGATTTTAGCAGATATATTAGGGGTGAGAAACTTAGGTATTTCTTCTCCTTTGAAAGTGAGCATATAGGTACCAACACTAGTTCTAACATATAGAATCTTTGATCTTTGACAATTCAATTTCAAAATAATGTATTTTACCTTGGGATTAAGATTAAGATGAACTTACTTGTCACCAAGAGCTATCAAGGTGTGAGACCAATTGAATTGGATTGCAACACCTAGGTCTATGCAAAATATTTTTTCATAACAACATAGCATAACTTGTTAGAATATCAGCCACCAAAATGTTGAGCTTCAATTTATTTTGTGGATAAACTACCAATGCAACTTTTGCATCTTTGATTTGACCTATAGGAAGTACTTATTTTGACTCCATAGAGTAAATGAAAAGACTTATTTAATGAAAGTATTAAGGCATGAGCCAAGAATTCTAGCCAATCACATCACCATGGCCTGTCATCCAATGGGGGCTTGAAATCATAGGTAAAATCCATCCCACCTCATTCAGTGGTCATAAGTTAATTACCACAGTGATCGACTATTTGACAATATGGATAGAAGCTATCCCTATGGCATACATTACTAGCAAACACATATCTAAATCCATCCTTAAATTAAATCAATTGTTGGTGTGGTGTCCCATAATCTATCATTACGAATAATAGTTCTGCATTTAAGTACCAAAATTTTCATAAATTATATGAAAAATTTCACATCCAATGCAAATTCACCACTCCATATTATCCCCAAGGCAATGACCACGATGAGGCATCTAAGAAGAGCATTATAAATTTTTTGAAGAAGACTATCAGTGATGCTAGTCATGACTGCCACCTCCAACCTAATCTCACCTTATGGGCTTACCACACTAGCATTCACAATCGCACAAGAGCCACACCGTAATTCTTAGGTTTTGGTTCTGAAGCCATCCTTCCTATTGAGATCGAGTTGCCTTCCCTAAGCATATTGATGCGAGGTCTTACTAATGATGAGGAATATCATGTATCCAAATTGAGTGATTTGAAATTGTTAGATGAGCGAAGACATAATGCATTGGTTCACCTACATGCTTATCAAAATAATCTTCATCATAGTTATAATAAGAAGGTTTGGGTCAAACACTTTGACATCCGTAACTTGGACTTAATGGAAAATCCTAAGAATCAAGCAAAAAGGGTGAAGCTTTCTAAATTTGAGACTAATTTGTTGATTCTATAAATCATAACTGTGGCATATGGGTCATGTACATTTTATCTTTCGACTCTTCAAGGTGAACCGGTTTTAAAGCCTATCAATAGCCTACACTTGCACAAATTCTACACCTAGCTTTAGAGATTCTTTGAAAAGAAATAAAAAATACAAAAAAAATTAAAAATTAAAAATTAAAAAAAATTGTCACATTGATGAAAACCTAACGAACAGAAATCTTGTCTGACCACAAAAAAGTTAAAAAATCAACAAAATAGTTAAGAGAAATAATTCTTCCAATAGTTAAAACTACTTTGGTTGCACTTTGGATTAGTACCATGGAGAAAACGCTGCATTACGGCTCCATGTGTAGTTAGTCTTTACCCCATCATCTACTATCATTCTATCTGGTTTTCCATCCTCGCTCATTAAAAATTCACTTGAATGCTTTCTCTCACAATCCATAGTAACTCTTGGTAGTCCTTCCCATCACTTGGAACGATTGACATTTCACATCTTTCACCTTCCATACTTATCCACTGTAAGGCTTATCCAATTTCATCCCTAATAACTTGGTCTTATACCTTATTAGGGGAAACTACTTAACTCATGTCTTCAATGGATCGTAGACTTGGTACTAGAGATCACTATGTCGAAAGTCTAAAAAACTCATAAAATTTTAAAAATCCAACAAAAATAGAAACCTTCAAAAATAAAAAAATTCAAAGCATGTCAAATTTTTTAAAAAAAAATCCTCAAAAATCCAAAAAACATTGAAATATTCCCAAATAATCCAAAAAAAAACCAAATAGCCTTCAAAATCCCAAAAACAGTGTCAATTCATGCCATGTCAAAGATGATCGAATTATGCTACCTCTGTGACTTCATGTAGGAAAGCCCATTATCGATGAGTCGTCAAGGCACTAGGTCAGTCCTTAGGGTTTGTCAAATAAAGTCAATCATTATTCATAATAAAGTATCTTCCACCCAAGTCAAGGTCAAACTACCATGTCTCTAGGCATGTTACATAGGAAAGGCCATCACTGATGAGCCCTTGAGACACTAGATCAATCCTTTAGGGTTTTTCAAGCCAGTCACTATCCATAATAATCAATTAGACACCTTGATTTTACATAAAAAATCATCCCAGTCTCAGAAAAACCATGAAACAATTAGATAATCTATCTAACTCATCTTTAAACCAAACCGGTCAATTTCTAAATTAATCAAACATGAACTCAACAATTATCAGGAAATCAATGGTCTTATACAAGAAGTGGCATTATTGAAACTAGACTCAACATCTTATATAACTTGCCTCATTTCTTGAAACCAAACCTCCCTTATCATTTGTCTTATATAGCATGTGTCCTTCTTGAAATTAGACATTATCATTTATCAACCTTATCATTTTCATTTTTTAAAACCAGTTGTTATCAATCAATCAATCAATCAATCAATCAATCAATCAATCAGTCAGTTAATCAACCAACCAATCAATCCTATAAATCCTATCAGCGCACAATCATTGGCGAAACAAATCTAAATGATTGTTGAATCTGTTGGTTTAGTTTGTATTATCCTTTCTTGTATTTATATTTTGGTCATGTTACTAGCCACCTCGATGATGTTCCAAGAAGGAATTAGAGGAGTAATGATGTCTCGTGACTTTGCTCCTAGTATGATTGATGGTATTCCTTATCTGTTAAGTGTCTTTTCTTCGCAAAGGGATAACATTGCACACCTTGGTCTATGTCATACCATGGTACTTATTTTCATTGATCTTCATCTTTTGATCTTGACCTTTCATTAAAATTTGGTTTTCTATAAAAGAGACCTTTCACTTTCATTTCTACCTTAGCTAGCTACAGACAACCGCAACTACTATCTTTGATATACAGTAAAATGGAGAAGAGCAATGAAGGTGATTTAACCATGGCATAGAGATTGTTGGTAATATTATTTTATCATTTTATGTTTCTATGTTCATTTGTGCTTCATTGTTGGATTAGGGTACTAGGGTTTGAGTTTTACGTATTTGATGGTTGATGCTATTGATTCATGCCTTTTCCCTCGATTCTACCCTATTCTACAAAATGACATTCTTGTTGAGATTTTCTGTAATCACAACAGTACTATAAATTAGAATAGATTATTAAACTCATAAGGGAAAATATAAAAGTACACTTTTAGCTCAAAAATATTTCAAATACTTATAACCTTATTCTACATAATGAATTCCTTGTGAGATTTTTTTGTCATTACAACTATACTATAAATTGGAATAGCTTATTAGTACTATTTTATTTTACCTCAAATTTTTTTTTTAAATACCCATACCCCTATTCTACGCTATTCTACAAAAATGAAATATTTGTTGAGATTTTCTATCATAGAATGAAATCTTTATTGACTGTACCATAAATTGCAATAGCTTATTAAATTCATAATGGAAAATATAAAAGTACTCTTCTATTTTAGCTCAAAAAATAAATTTAAATACCCATATTTGTAAAATATATGCAGCGGGAGAGTCTTGTAATTTTCCAATAATTGGAAGTTCTATAGAATGAAATCCCAATTGAGATTAAGGTCCTATGGTTTGATTTTTATGTATTTGATGGTTGATACTATTGATTCATACATTTTCCCTTGATTCTACCCTATTCTATATAGTGAAATCCTTATTGAGAAAATATAAAAGTACTCTTTTATTTTAGCTCAAAAGAATCTTTCAAATATCCATAACCCTATTCTATAGAATGAAATCCTTGTTGAGATTATGTCATAGAATGAAATCCTTGTTGACATTTTATGTCATTACAACTATACTAAAAATTCAAATAGCTTATTAAATTTCTAATGGAAAATATAAATGTACTCTTTATTTTAGTTGAAATAAAATCATTCAAATATCCATAGTTGTAAAATATATGCAAATGACAAGTAGGAGATTTTTTTAATTTTCCTATAACTAGAATAGGTTATTAAATTCATAATGGAAAATATTAAAGTACTTTTTTATTTTAGCTCAAAAAAATCTTTGATATACCTATAGTTGTAAAATATATGCAGTAGGAGATTCTTGAAGTTCATTTTTGTTCAATTTTTTTTGGATATTATTCTAGCAATATATCTACATATAATATATTTGAACAAGCAGTATTCACCTAAGTTAATATTAAATATATTGTAACAAAAAAATGATTAAACCTCACCTAAGTTGTAATAATGCAATTGAAGCATGATAAATAGTTTGGAATAATAAATTTGTTTGGTTTGTTACCATATAATAATTGAAATTTGGAGAGAATAAATTGAATATATATAAATTTGATAAATTTAATTAGCCGATAGGCTATTATAGGTGGAAAATCCCACCGGAATTGTCTATTGTCTGTCTGATGCCGGTGGACTATTCCCGGGAAACCCTAAAACCCTAAAACCCTAAACCCTAAACCCTAAACCCTAAAACCCTAGCACCCATTTCGACATAGGCAGGAGGACGCTGGCAAAAGCTGTGGAGTTCGACTTTATACCTATCAATTACATTTGCTTGAAATTTCTAAAACTTTTCAACAAATCCATTTTGTGCATCCTGCAATTATTGCATTCCATGAGTACACATTACTCGGAGGCATACTGTCCTTGTGCCTTGTCTATGCATCCACATTTTTGCATACATATCTACCAGGGCAGTTGCAACTACAACATCTGGCAAGTTATCTATAGCATGTATGCTTTGATCGATGACCATACCTTGTTTCAAAGCTCTCATTTTGGCGCAGGTAGAGAGGTAGAACCTGATACAATTTATGCAAAATCTTGAGGTAGGTTACCAGCGATTGCTTTTGTGATTTTGTTTTGTAGTTTCTGGATATGTAGGTGGCTATATCCTTTTTCTGCTGTGGTTTACTTCACTCTAAAACAAATCTGTTAAATGAAAGCTTGGTTCTGTGGCTTCGTGTATGGGTTTTGTGATTAAGTCTGGTTCAACAAAAAAAATTTCCCACAGTTTTCCCTCTAAGGCTCTCCTTAATTGCAAGGCGATTTCTATGGCATGATTTCCCTTGTAGGTGGTCTCCGATTTCTTAGACCACTAAAGAAATGGACAAAGTGGAAAGCTGAATAAACTCAAAATTAGAAAAAAAAGAAATTTAAAAATAGATGAATAAGGGGCAGTGCACTCTTTCTTGTGTTTCTAGACACAAGACATTCCAGTTGCAATGCCTTAAGACATGTGAGGACCTGCCAGAATCATCCTGAATGTATAGAAAATGTTTGAACATGGATTAGGGAATCTAGGTTTTTAAAATGTGCTCCCTCCTTTACCTGCGCTATTGGGCAAACAAAATAATATCATTAAGTAAAATAATAGAAAAATACACAATTAATGAAAGAATAATCTTTGCTTTAAAGAAAACAACTATGCCATCCCCTTATGGTCATCCATGCATTAGGGCCTGAATCTTAGCAGGTAAGGGAAGCGGATTAAGTTCAAAGCCGCTCTAATGGCCCTGCTGCCTTCTTCACACTATCCTTACCCAAAAGTTCGACCTGTGCAGTGAGAAAGAAGCTCAAAACGCCTCTCTAATGTCACTTCCAAGTCACCGCCTTCTTTCCTCACCATGCAGCAGAAAGAGTTACGGCGTGAATAGAATAAAAGAGAGAATTAAATTAAAATAGCATTGGCCAGCGGACTCCAACAGAAAATTAAATCCAAATAAATTAAGAAAGGGCAAAAAAGAAAGCTTAGTCTTCCAAACGTGGCACCTGAAGGACTCGGTTGGGTACGTGGTACACTTATCCTATAACAAGTGCAATACAAGTGATAAATCTGCATTCCTATTTAGGTTTGAAGACGCAGATGAGTTTAAAAGTTATATAGAAAATTTATTTATTGTTTACCTTGGAAGTTACTAAAATTAATGCACTAGTATAGCGCATTAATTCTGCCGCTTAATCATTCCGTAGCATGATGGGAAATATAGGAATATAAAAGAGAAGGTTTGATAAGCACACCAGATAGAATGGGTTATAGTAAGATTGGCTAATTATCTCACTGATTTTTTATTTTATTAAAAATTAAAGAGAACGTATGTGGGATTAGATCTGAAAGATTGAGGTGAATAGGTAATTTACAGAATTAATTTGCCATTTTTTTAATCAATGAAATTAATCACCGTTGCTTGAAAGAAGATCCAACAAATAAAATATTAACTGTCGTTGATCAATATTTGGTTATAATATTGTTAAATTTTATTATTATTATTATTTTGGTGTGGCTTTTGTCCGGATAATAAAAAATATTGTTAATATTGATATATTGATATGAGTAAAATTATTAATATTAGTATTTTATTAATATGAATATTTTTATTTAGATTTGAGTTATTAGATTGGATACTAATGTTAAATGCAATCTAAATTTTATTATCTACATCACTAATAAAATTAGTGATAATAATGGGCATGATATTATATTACAAATTTAGAGTATAATAATCAAATATTAAAAATGATACTTATATCACTAATATTGTTACATTTAATATTTAGTATAATATTATATTATCAATTTTAAGAAGAAATCATGATATCATGGGAAACTCCAGTATATAAAATAATAATCAAGGCAATAAAAATATTAATGTAGATCATGAGTTTTAATTGTTATTTTAGCAATAGAGGTTAACATGATTATAATACTAGAAATAGTCTTAAATGAAATATTAGTAGTTTATTTAAATAACGTTATCATTTTAAAGTATAAACATTGATGCGATATCCATAAAGATAATGTTGGTCAATGATCAATTAACAATAGTGTAGTATTTTGTTCAAAATTAAATTTAATCTTAATAATATTATTATTCATTTTTATTTAATGATCAAACAACTACATTGTTAAATATTCAACAACATTTAGATTTAATCTCAATAATGAACTATTATTATTTTTTATTCAATGATGGAACAACTATATTGTTGTTAAATATTCAATAACATTTACATAATATATTTAAAAGGGATTAACGAGGAGGTAATCTTTTAATAACATAAACATAGAAATAGAATAACTATGAGTAAATATGGTGTTGGAAATGAATAACTATGAGTAAATATGGTGTTCAAAATTTATAACTATGAGTAAATATGGTGTTGAAAATTAGTAACTATGAGTGAATATGATATTAATATTAATACTAATTTTGATAAAATGGATTAATTTTAAATGGAGGGTAACTCCATAATAATATTAATTATATCATGGAAATGATAATAATATCATTAAGGAGAATGAGGATATCATAAATGTTCAAATTGTGGAAATAATATTATTATTTCCCTTTGGAAAATAATGAGGAAAATATACAACAAGGATCAAATAATAGTATTATTTCTCTGGTGAGCAATCAATGATGATAATTATTAAAGACTTATTGTTGAATTTAATTAATAGAAAATTTATGGTAATTAAATAATAATGTTAATCTTGAGGAGCACATTTGCAACGAGGTTGCATGAGGCACCAATTCAATGTGTATAGTTTACATGCCATGCTAATGCATGGCTATCAACTATTAGTGGTTTTCATGTTGTGGTTTAAATTTTTTTTTAAAAATGGTTGTGTCTTTGCCCAATATGTAAAATGGAGTTTAAGCAATTGACTACATCAATGCCTTGTGGGATTTGAAAACACCACTATTTCTATATTTGAGAATTAAGCCTTTATGAATAGCAAAGGAAGGGCTAGCATAATGAATCTTCTTCGTGTGGCAGCTTCTTAGATATCCCCTTTCCAAAAAGGATTCATCCAAATTGTCCTAAGGATATTATTGTCTAAAAGATGATCAAGAGAAGGCATAAGAGAATATCACTTGCCTTGAACAACTCCAATTGGGGTATATCAGAAATAGGAAGTAGCACAAACAGATTTGTGATTATAAATTGGATGATCATTGTGTTATTTGCTGTATTGATATTACTGGTGATTTATGGTCTAATGATATAAATTTTCCAAAGTTATCTATTATCCATTAAAGTCATTTTAATTATCCTTTGCATTTCATAAAGTCACCCAGATTTGATCACTATTTTCTTAAAGGGAGATTAAGGATAATTAAAATGTATGCCATAAAATCCATGCTAAACAGCACTAGGAAAGAAGTGTATGCTATAGAATCCATGCTACCTAGGTGAAATGTAGATGGAAGAGTTTTTGTAGAAAAATAAGTTATTCTATGACAACTTTGAGGATTTCCTAATTTATATATGATTCTTACTGATGCCACCAACATCTGACTCTATATTGCTTCATTTTATTTTGCTTGTTAAAAGTTAGCCTCTAAGCTAAATATGCTAAGCTATAAAAATTGAACCCTATTTGATTAGGATCTTGTTAGTCCAATCACGGTGGCTTGACTGCACATATGCATTCAATGTGTGGTAATTGTTTTGTTCTTGAAAAAGAAAATAAACAATCCTTTTCAAAATGAAAGGAAGAGTAAAATCTCTTTAGCAAAAATCTTGGGTTAATAAATAAGTAGCATCAATATTTAGAATCTACCTTTGGAAATCATTTCTTTTAAATAATACTCTTGTATGTTTTGTTTATCGTGAGTAATAGATATTATGCATTGTTGAGCAACTAAACTGTTATTGATTTCCCTCAACTATAAATTTTCAATTTCTTATATATTTAACTTCTTATGGTAATTTTGTTCATACATTGAGAAATTTTTTTCCTACTAGTAGTAATACTATAAATTAAATATGTAGAAATCATTATACAACTCAAAAATAAATTAGTGCTTAAAATATTTCTAATTTTCCTCTTACATAATTATGTATTTTGGCTATTTAGTTAAGCTACAAGTTTTTTTTGCCATAATTCGACGCTTGATCAACACATCTAACCATTCTAATTCTTTTGTTTTTTAGGTCTTGAAGACAAATGGCATATATCATAGAACCTCATTGTCAAGCACCGACAATTGTATTATACGTAACCGATCTCTTGAGTTAGTGAGAAGGTATATCATTAACCAACAACAATTGTACATTATGTTAAGGTATGTTACATTATGTTGTGAAACCATTTAGCATAGCATACCGATTTAAATAAAGTTCCATTTATTCATTTTCATAGCATACCGACTTAAATAAAGTTCCATTTGTTCATTTTCAAATCTTCTGGCATCCCATCACCAAGGTATCTTATCATCAATTGACTTTTGCTATAAATTGTTAGTCTTAAGAAAAGCAATTTACATTTTCTTGCGATTTTTTCCCTTGCCCTTCAATATATTGCCAAGTATATCCTACTATCGGCGTAACCATTGCACCTTGTTGAGGTGCAAGCACTAGTTACATCTCACCCAAGAGTAGAGAATAGATTAGGAGAAAGGATAATCCCTAACCATACAAAATAAATCAACACTTTTACCTCCTCTGGAAATATGGAGCACATATGATTAATATCCATACTTTTACTAAATACACCAAGGATAAATCTCTTTACCTTGGACTTTCATTAGAGTGGGGTTGGAATTAATGATAACAAAACCCAATTATATAATTTTTATAGACCCTCAATGATGAGACACTAAGATGGTGAATTAAATCTTACACTAAGCATGATAAAACATGGAAATAATTGACTTGTTTTTGAAAAATTTCCACTCACCAAATGTATGAATAAAAATATCAATAAAATATGGAAGATAAAAAAAACTGAGGAATCAATAAAATATTATGAACATTGATTCCAAAGTATCGTTATTAGACTAGAAGAAACCTTGACAAAAGAGAAATGAATTAAGTGTTTATTTTAGGGTTAACCCCTCACATTATATAGTAAAAATATATGAGAATATTTCCTCTTCTATAAGAATGTGGTAGAATTAATCACCGTAAGAGAATCCTAGTCAAATATATGGGAGAACAATGTAGTAGGAAATGATGAAATTGATCATTTTAAATTAGAGTTGGAAAATGTAATGTCACAACTAAAACTTAAGAAATTATAATGAAAGGTGAGAATTTTGATACTTCGCCCCCACCTAGAAGATGTAAAATTTTGTTTAAAATTTTAAATAGTAAGGAAGAGCATATAAGGAATGCATGTTTGATAATTAAAGATACCAAGAGGGCTACCCAACTAAGAGGGGAACTTGAGAAATTCCTTAGAAAGATAGTAAGTATATACTGTAAAATACAAAGTGGGATAAACATGACACAAATATGTATTTAATGTTACTTTATGAAAAAGATGAATATGAACCAATGGCTCATGAATTGAGTAGGGAATCATTTTTTGGATATGTGTATGGATAGAGCATAGGGTTTAGCTATAAGAGAATTAAATTTCTATTTGGCCCATGGCTAGCAAGAACTTTAATTAAGATAAAGTATAGCACCACTTAACAATATACACTGTGTGGTACTACAAATTCAAGGTGTAAGTCCCTACATGAGTTGCCATGATAACTATCAAGAAGGAGGTGGTAGGGGAGGCTACCACAATAATAATAGAGGTACCATAGAAAGAGGAAGGACCAAAAGGACAAAATTTTATGAATATGATAAACTAGGACATTATACTAATGAGTGCAAAAGGAAAAAAGAAGGAAAGTCCACATATAATTTTTGTAGTGATATATCACATGTATTTCTAGTTGTCTGAAATTTAATAGTTTTATAAGAATGTGTTGGTACCATGATTAGAAAGTAAATAATTGTCTAGAGTCTAAATCTAATGTATGATGCTAAAGTAGTCAAGAATAACTACAGTAAAGGAGAAAATGTTAGATAGTGTAAGAAATCAAATATAGAAAACAAATGTAGAAAGGAATAAATAATGAAGGTAAATATTCACATCAAGTTCACTAAAAATATATATAATAGATAGCCTACATAATTTAAATGTAAGAAATTCATTTCGATTACCTGTCTTAGGTTCATACATAAAATGCAGATTTTGGACGCTATCTTATGTCACTAGGTATGGCTCTGGCTCTGGCTACGCTTGTGTCATTCCACACCTTTTTTGGGGTCTCCGTTCTTGCCCTCCAATTTACTCGGCCACCAAAACTTCACTGTTAGCAATAAATGTTAAGAAAACTTATATTTCTCTCACATGGATGAAGGCGTTGTGTACATAGTTTTGTATTCGAATTTGAAGTAAAGGGAAGAATAGAGACCATTTCCAAAAGCCCTTCAGAGATTTTGACTGGTTTAGTTTAAATTATTGCTGAGCAAATTGGGTCAGTACCATCCTCTCAATCTTGAAGCTTAAAGGCTCTTTAGAGCCTCACACTAACTTGAATTGATATTCTGTTTGGTTATGTTTGCAGTGGAGTGGAGGCACCGTAGTAACTCTGCAGGAGAAAGGTGTTGAAGTGACACCCACCCACGCTTCTTTTCATTTGGACAAGCTCAACAATCAGTGAGCCTTTGATCCCTGATTTACATTCTGCTTTTTGGGTTTTTTACTTTTCATTTTTTATTTTGATCTGTAAGCCACTTCTTAGATAAGAAGTATTGAATTGAAATGATGATAAAGATTCATTTACAATTTACAAAGTAAGAAAAGAAAACTATACATTAGTAGGAAAAATAGTACCCATGTAGTAAGCATTCGCATTCTCAGCACAGACTTCCCGGCAGCGCTCATAAGCTTCATCAAGGATCTGCAAGGTCCTAGTAGGCACCAAGTCTGACTACACATCCAACAACCAGCCCTTTCCTTCTTTCTTCATCATGGCGGCCTACTTGAGCACAAAACCATACACTTTCTAGTTTGATGTCAACATAGGCCCTCTTGAACCATCTGTCACCAAACTAGCCAGGATAGGGAACATGGTGATCCTGCTCACATTTTCTGAATTGAGATTTGAACTAGAGATATCCACGGCAGCTTTTACAGACAATCTCTCTCTATACTTCTTAAATTTTGTTTGTGATACAAGTGTGGTCATTACTTTTGCTCCTGCAATCCTAAATACCACATAGCCAACCTGGTTGTAGTTTTGAAAATGTTCAGAGCAGTACAGTTTCTTTGAACCAGCTAAGATATACTATAGTCTGACAAAGCATTCTTTTCTGCCTCTTCAAGTAGCTGGGCATCTACTTGCATTCCTATGTTTCTTGTTTCTCCCTATGATAGTCTTGATGACTGTCCCGAAGATTTCTCACATGTGCATCACAACACAGTCCTTATCTTCTCACCATCACCATTCTTCAACAGTCACAATGATTGCAATGATAGCCCCAGTAGTAGGTTCTCTGAAAGCTCATAACTGTCTAACACATCAGGAGAGTAAAGATGAGAATAAAGTGTTACAAGTTGACAAGTATCCACCATTATTCTCAACTTCTCAAATCTACATTTCTCTCCCAATTGTCCTAAAGCTCTTTCATCACTTTCATAGGTCTGTTGTTTCCTTATTTTGCTTATTCTTTGAAAGGACAACCATAGAGAGAGAGGAGGCATAAGGGAAACAAAAGACCCTCTGTTAGAGGTGACTGTTATTCATTGTGGTTGACAAGAATATCGATTGGATGTGGCCTTTGTGCTGTCCGGATCACCCTAAGGTCCCATCCCTTGGCTGCCTCGAGTGTAACAACCGCATTGCAGTTTGAGCGTAAGCCAAAGTCTCTGCATTTAGTTTCAGAATAATCATCATGCTAGGTTGGTTAGTAACATTAATATTGGGGAAGGTGAAATTTAATATCAGCGGCAAGGGGTAGCACGTCTGATTTCTATCTAAATATTATTATTAACTGGATATGAAGGTTTGGTTAGATCAAAACAGCAATATATGACTACACCCATCTTGACCATACGACTACTCTGAAGGTATGTTCCTTGCATATAAAGGAAAAGATATCATTATTTTTTTTATTTTTATTTTTTTGCAGGTTGACTCTAAGTTATTGGCGATGCTAGGCATTTATCATCAACCCGCTTTAACCCAGAATAAACGTCATACTCCATATGTGCAGCTGACGGCTCTGAAATGTTGAACCGAGCAGAAGGAAGCCCATGCTCATTATGAAAACTTTTCTTGACACCAGTTCCATAAGCCCTCATTAATTTATACGCATTTGACCATCAGAAAAATCAACTTCTTGGCAATTGTTATTTGTGACAAAATACAATGGTCACTAATGGGGAGAAGGCATTGAACTTTTAAACATGCTAAATTTGGGCTACTGGTTAACTTATTTCAAAGTCTAGTTTTATTTTCTTTTTCCTGTACAAGCTTGATTGAGATTAGCGAAGATAATACATACTCGAGTTAATCACTTCCTTTTGGTATAGCTAGCCTATGAATGAGGAATAACCAAACTGTAAAACATGATGGTCTTTTAATCTATATGATCATTTGCGTGCCTTCAGACCACTTACTAAATGTTCCCAACATAGTTATCAGGACACGAAGGGGTGCATGTACTAGTACAGGGATGGGGATGCTAATCAAATTAGGGTACACGAGTAAATTAATAAGGAGACAGTTGTATTATATATAAATGTGGTCACCAAAAATTATGGATATAGGGATGGGTACGCAGTCCATGTTCCTGTTATGGAGTTTATTGGCAACTATGGTACCCAGCTGTCACAAGATTGAGGGTTTTAGAGGCAGCCATTGCAAGCCATACACAAAACCCATACACGAAGCCACAGAACCGAGCTTTCATTTAACAGATTTGTTTTAGAATGAAGTGAAACACAGCAGAAAAAGGATATAGCCACCTACAGATTTGTCCCAGATGATACTCAGAAATGTATATTAGATTTGAAGAATCACAATATTCAGACTTAGCATGAGCTTACAGATGCTTGACATCAATTATACATGCAGATATAAGCTACAGGTTTGAACATTTCAGTCATAGCATTAGCAGATCAGATTACATTGACTCTGAGCATTTAAATCTATGTTGTATATATTTTACGTCCAAAATCTGCATTTTGTGTACGTTTTTTACGCCAAAATCTAGTTGACGCTATCCAAAAATTTGTCTTGGGGCTTTTTGCTTTCTTTTATAAGTTGGAAAAGATAGTTAGCGTCTGTAGACCTCTATTTGTCAGTTAGAAATACTTGTTAATATATTTTACTTTTAACCTCATCAACCCTTTAATGTCATGTTCTAGTGGGAATATAGATTTTTAAATCATTATGTAAATATTTTTTAAAAATAATAATAATAATTTCAAAACTTTTACTTTCTCATAATAATTGTATTCTCGGATATCAAACATTAATTATTAGCACAATATTGGACACGGTTAACATTGATTATTGATTATGCCATGCATCTGCCGATTTTCTCCAACACAACCAAAGGTTTATGCATACTCATTTGCTTCTCATATAGTTAATATTCACTTTAGAATATATAAATGTGCATGGTGTTTTCTGGATACATGGAAGAAGCATGAATATCATTCCAGATATTAAACAATTGAGCGAGTTGGGCGGGAAAATGGAGGAGAAGCAGCAGGCTTAGATCTGGCGTTCCAGATAGGAGAAGAATCTACTCAGAGAAAGATGTTGAAGGGATCGGGGATAAATTTGATGGAGAGTGCAACTCTAAGGGTTTTCATGAACAATGTAGCTAAATGACATGCCGCCGCTAGAGGGCTATTGCTATGAAGTTGAATTGTAGGAACAGTCATTAACATTTTAGTTCAATGTTTATATTGAAATTCTTTAGATTCGTAGAGCCGAATTCAATCGTATAGTCTTGATTTTAATTAGTAAAGCTACGCTGCAATTTGACTTAATATACTCAGTTGAAGTTAATTTTTAGTCTCTCTACATAATTATGCCAATCTCTAGCATTTATTATTGCTGTGTTATTTCTCCAACTTTTCTCTTTGGATGGTTCTTGTTTGATAAATTTGTTTCATGGTTTGGTGGTTCAACCAGCTCTTGATATTGTTTCTATAGGTTTGCAGTCATTTACAATGGTTCTACTAATCAATAATTCTAGAAACTTTGTAGTTAGTGTTTCATGTAAGGACTTCAAAAATAAAATAAAATATGGTCAAGATGGAATCCCCTTCTTGTGCAGAAGGAATTTTAGAAGACTTTTTCAATGCTGGAAAGTCTCGATAGGGAAGAAACCAATATCTTCTACTGGTTCGAAAAGGGGGAAGGACAAACCAGGAGAAAACAACTGTCAGATTCTCAAAGTAGTTCCGCGCCCACCAGTGGAGAAGGTTCTTCATCCCCATTGCTTCCATCTACTTCATTTTCTGAATGGACGAATGGAACCAATTGTGCTCCGTGCCCCAACTTGGTCGCCACGGTAGAATCACTACAGAATGACAACACTATCATTCAATTCCTTCTGTAGGATATTTATGGACTAATCTCAAGAAAATGGGAAAGACCTACTCCAACTTATGATGTATTGATCATTCTTTGTGTATTGGTTGAGTAGTTAGAGTAGGTCTTTCATATTTTCTTAAGATTAGTCTATAAATATCTTACACAATGAAATGAACGATGGTGCTGTCATTCAATAGTAATTCTACCGTGGTGACTGAGTTGAGGCTTGGAGCACAATTGGTTCCATTCGCATGTTCAAGAAATGAAGCAGATGGAAGCATTGGAGATGATGAACCTTCTCTGCTGGTGGGTGCGGCACTGCTTGAAGAATTTGACAGCTGTTTCCTCCCTATTCGTCCTTTTTTCTCTTGGAACCAGTAGAAGATATGGGTTTCTTCCCTATCGAGACTTTCCAGTGTTGAAAATATCTTCTAAAATCTCCTTGTGCACAGGAATGGGATTCCATCTTGACCACATTTTATTTTATTTTTTAAGTCCTTACGTGAAACACTAACTACAAACTTTCTAGAATTTTTGATTAGTAGTACCATTGTAAATGACCGCAAACCTATAGAAACAATATCAAGAGCTGGTTGAACCACCAAACCATGAAAAAAATTTGACAGACAAGAACCATCCAAAGAGAAAAGTCAGAAATAGCACAACAACAATAAATGCAATAGATTGGCATAGTCATGCAGAGAGACTCAAAATGAGCTTCAACTGAGTATATTAACTCAAATTGCAGCACAACTTTAGTAATTAAAATCAAGATTATACGATTGAATTCAGCTCTATGAATCTGAAGCATTTCAACATGAACATTGGAGTAAAATGTTAATGATTGTTCCTACAATTCAACTTCGTAGCAATAGCCCTCTAGCGCGGCTTGTCTTTTAGCTACATTGTTCATGAAAACTCTCAGAGTTGCACTCTCCATCAAGTCCACTACATTGCATCACCTCTCTCCCTTTCATGTAGAATTTGCTGTGGTTGGATTCATCTAACTCCGAATCATCTAAGGAATCATCAGAATCATTCTGTTGTTGGGATTGATTTGCCAAGAGCGTCCAAGAAACTACTGTAGTACCCTCAGGGTCCAATGGTACTGTGTGTCTCTGTCGAGTTATGCTATTAGGGTTATCTGCCATCTTTCCAAGTTCCTTCCCAGATTTATCTTCCATCCCTTCAACTTCCTTCTCAGATTTATCTTCCATCCCTTCAACTTCTTTCTCTAAGTAGTTTCTTCTCCTATCTGGAATGCCAGATCTGAGCCTGATAGCACTAGAGAATGATAGAACTATCTGGAGCACCAGATCAAAGCCTGCTGCTTCTCCTCTACTTTCCCGGCCAGCTCGCTCACTTGTTTAATATCTGGAGGGATATTCGTGCTTCTTCCACGTATCCAGAAAACAACTGGCCCTCGTAAAAATCTGTTCCAATGTGGCCAGTTGTTTTCTGGATCCGTAGATATGAAAAAGCAGAAGATTGATTCTGCCCAAGCACTTGGAGGTCCTTGCTTGTAACGAATATTTTAAATAATACATTGATTAGGGACTTCCCTTTGTATTATTATTGTAAACATTTGTGCATATTAATAAATTTAATCATAAATGCAACTTTGATGCAGTTTACCCAACATTATCTATTGGAAGTATTGTTACTGGCTGTGTTGATGGAAAATTTGAGCATGGTTACCTAGTCAATGCGACAGTTGGGACAGAGAGAATGAGGGGTGTTTTGTACCATGTTCCTCCCAGCACTTTACCACAACATGCAATTGTATCTCCCTTTATGAATAGCATGGGTAATGAGCTCAAAGCCTCTGTCACGGAACATCAGATTGAACGTAGGCGGAAAAAGAAACCAATGATTAGGAAGGATCCTAATGCACCAAGGCGGAACAGAACTGGCTATGAGAATGAAAAACTTGTATGTAGATGACAAAATTAGTGTTTTCCTTATAACCATATATACAAAATGTTTATATTGTGTTTATATTAATTTGTTTTTTATGGCAGCCTTATCAAGAGCGTGGTATATAAGAAAAAGAGCGCTATAGAAAAGATATCTGTGAATACTTGCGACTTCAGGGTCAAAGTGTTGTGGTTGAAACCAGCAGTTCTCCCAGTAGTCACCGAAATTTCTAGATGAAGAGTTTTTAATGCAGGCAGTGGAAGAACAACCTAGACTTTGACTATCGACATTTCTTTATGAAGAACTTATTGCGGATGCTGGTGAAGATGGAGTATTTAATGCAAACAGTTGAAGGGGATGGAGGCGGTAGAAATTACTAGATAGTTCTAACACTCCCCCCTAATTTATACTATCAACAACTAATTACATCAATATTTACAATGCCCAATATATTTCTCTCAAATATTCAAATTGTTCTTGTGCTAACACCTTTGTGAATATGTCTGCAAGTTGCTCATTTGATCTACAATTTTGTATGTTGAGTTCTCCATTATTGACCAATTCTCGAATGAAGTGATATCTAATGTCAATGTGCTTTGTCCTTTTGTGAAAAACACGATTCTTTAATAGTGCAATGGTGGACTTGTTGTCACAATAGATTTTAGTAGGCTCCTCTTGCTCATGCATTAGATCCTTCAAGATTCTTCACATCCAAGCTACTTGACATGCTGCTGATGTACCTGCTACATAGTCTGCTTCTGCTGATGCGATTGTCACTATTGGTTGTTTCTTTGATGCCCATGCCACAACTCCTATTCCAAGGTGAAATGCATATCTAGATGTACTCTTTCTATCATCAATACTGCCTGCAAAATCACTATCTATGTATCCAACCAACTAAAAATTATCTGAAGTAGAATACAATATACCATGATTCATAGTTCCTGCAATGTACCTTAATAACCTTTTTCCTGCTTGCCAATGTGAATTTTTTTGGTGCATCCATGAATATAGAAATCAAACTAACTCCATACATTATATCTGGCCTAGTTGTTGTCAGATACATCAAACTACCAACCAATTTTCTAAATATAGTTGAATTATAATCCATTTCATTATCTTCTCTACTTAGTTTTGTTCCTATTGCCACAGGAGTAGAAACTGGACTGCAATTTATCAATCTAAACCTCCTCAAAACATATTTTGCATATTTACTTTGACAAATGAAAATGCCCTTATCATTTTGTGTGACTTCAATGCCAAGAAAATATTTCATCAAACCCAAATCTGTCATCTCAAATTCCTTTTTCGTTGCTGATTTAAACATGTCAATAGAAAGAATACCTGTAAAGATCAAATCATCAACATATAAGCAAACAATCAAAATTTGACCATGTTCATTGACTTTGGTGTATAGTGTAGGTTCACTAGTGCTTTTGCTAAATTCATTCTTTATCATGTATGAATCTATCCTACTATACCACACTCTTGGTGCTTGCTTTAATCCATAAAGTGCCTTCTTCAACTTGTAAATTTTGTTTTCATAACGTTTTATTTCATATCCTAGCGGCTGCTGCACATACACCTCTTCTTCTAAATACCCATTCAAGAAATCTGATTTGACATCCATTTGATAAACCTTCCAATTGTTTTGGGCTGCAATAGCCAGTACCATTCTAATAGTATCAAGTCTTGCTACGGGTGCAAATGTTTCATTATAATCAACTCCATATTCTTGTGCAAATCCCTTAGCTACTACTCTTGCCTTATATTTGTCAACTTCTCCATTTTCCTTATACTTAGTTTTATAAATGCATTTCACTCCTATGCATTCTTTATCCTTAGGTAAATCAAGTAGATCCCATGTATCATTTTTCTCAATAGATTCCATTTCATCATTCATTGCATTAATCCAATGTTCTTCCTTAATTGCATCTTCAAAATATATAGGATCTTGAGCAAAGAAAGCAAAATTTGATTACAAATCTATCTTATCTCCTTGATCATAAATTTCTTGCAAACTTCTAGTTTTCTTGCTTTTAAGCCTTGGTCTTATAGGTGTAGGATTTGAGTCATTACTTACTTGTGGACTTGATGATTCTCCTTGCTCATCTTGCCTTTGTGAGTTTTCTCCTTGTTGGCTTCTTGATGGTGTTCCTCCTTGTTCTTGTTGACCTTTTTCTTCTTGTTCTCCATATGGTATTGTTCTTGTACCTACAATTGTCTTGTCTATATTGCCATCCCAAGATTCTTCTTCTTTGAATACGACATCTCTACTTACAATGACTTTCTTAGTTATAGGATTAAACAACTTATATGCCTTAGATTGCTCATCATAACCAATAAAAATGCATTTTTCACTTTTATCATCCAATTTACTCCTTGTTTCTTTAGGCACATGTGCATATGCAATATAACCAAATACTCTAAAATGAGAAACACCATGATGCTTACCACTCCATTCTTGTTGTGGAATCATGTCCCTCACAATCTTTGTTGGACTCCTATTTAAGATATAAATTGCACAAGCAACTGCTTCAGCCCTATACTCATTAGGTAGATTCTTACCTTTCAACATGCTCCTTGCCATCTCCATTATTGTTCAATTCTTCCTTTCTATGGCACCATTCTACTGGGGCGTGTAACTTGTAGTGAATTGCATCTTTATTCCATGATACCTGCAATAATTCAAAAACTCATTTGACTTGTATTCTCCTCCTCTATCTGATCTCAATACCTTGATGGATAGGCCACTCTGTTTCTCAACCAATGCCTTGAATTCCTTGAACTTACCAAATGTTTCAGATTTGTATTTAAGAAAATAAACCCATGCTTTTCTACTAAAGTCATCAATGAATGTTAGAAAATAAATGCTCCCCCTTAATGATGGGGTTTGCATTGGTCCGCATAAATCTGTATGGACAATTTCTAAAGGTGCCCAAGCTCTATATGACATTTATTTTGGAAAACTCTCTCTGTGTTGCTTAGCCAAAATACAACTTTCACATGTACTCAATGGTGCTTCAATGGAGGGTAAACCTCTTACCATATTCTTCCTTTGCAACAAACATAATCCTTTGAAGTTTAGATGGCCATACCTTAAATGCCATTTCCATGCTTGATCTTGACTTGATGCCTTGAAACTTGCTCCAATCTCCTCCATCATTTCACTTTTTATGAGAAGTGGGAACATTCTGTTGTTTGTCATTTCAATCTTGGCAATCACCATGTTACTAGGAGAAATATCAAATATAGTGCACACATTATTTTCAAAAGCAACTCTATAGCCCTTTTGGGTGAGTTGTCTCACACTTATGAGATTATGCTTAAAACTGGGTACAAAATAAACATCAAGATTAGTTTTTTTACCAAGTTTTGTTATTACATTAATTTCACCTTTTCCCATGACTTCCACTATGTTATCATTATCTAATTTAATTTCTGATTTAATTGAAGTATTCAAATTCTCAAACAACTCTTTATTTCCAGTCATATGATTACTACAAGCACTATCAAGAAACCAAATGTTACTCATACTTTTTTGAGCTACATTACAAGTAATAAACAATGTCTCAGAACTACTCTCAGAGAAATTTGCATCTTGTTTTCCCATATCTGCTTGTTTCTTTTGATATTCATTTGCCAAGTGACCATACTTCTTGCAATAATAACATTGAACATTAGACTTATCATACCTTTGTGGTGCCTGATTGTTATTGCGTCCTCTCGAGTTGAAACTTTGATTTCTCCTTCCTCTTGGATCTGGACTCCTCCTTTCTTCTCTTTGGTAATTATATCTTCCTCTTCCTCTTCCTCTAAATCTAGGATTTCCTCTTCCTCTGCCTCTGCCAAATGTCATTTGTGTTTTGAATGCATTCTCCAATGAGGTATTGTAATTTCTATTCAACCTGTCTTCATAATTTTTCAAAGAACCAACCAAATCATCCATAGAATATGTAGTCAAATCCTTACATTCCTCAATTACCACAACAATTGCATCAAATTTTCTAGGAAAACTTCTTAGAACTTTTTCTACAACCTTTTGATCTATTAGCTCATCACCATTTTGCCTTATTTGATTAACCAAATTTGTAACAGGATAAGTGAATTGGTCTATTGATTCAGAATCTTTCATTTGCAAATTTTCAAATTCTCTTCTAAGTGCTTGTAGTTTGACAATTTTTACCTTACTAGTACCTTGATATGTTGTCTCTAGAATGTCCCATGCTTGCTTGGCTGTAATGGCTGGTTTAATCCTTCCAACAACTGAATCATCCAATGCTTGTCCAATTATCTACAAAGCCCTTCTATTCTTTTGCCTATGTTCATCAAGCTTTTTCTTTTCATCAGCACTTAAAGTAGATTCATTTTGTGGTTCAGTATAACCATTTAAAACTATGTCTGATAACTCATATGAATCAAATGTTAATTTCATTCTAAAAGCCCAATTATCATAATTCTTGCCAGAAAATATTGGAATCATAGGTTGTTGATACATGCCTAATGCCATTTTTTTTTAACAAAATACAATCTTTTTCAAAAAAATACTTCAAACCCCAACTATAGTAACACAGATTTTCTATCACAATCCTTTTTGTAATAATGCGAACAAAAAACCTTCATAAATTCTTAAGCTAATGCTCATATCATTACCTCTGTTCACCTTTTACGACGATTTTGTAGTTTCTTCATAAAACAACAATCTCCCTTTCGCTGCTATAGACAGTGATTGGCTTAACTCCTCTTAAGGCTGCAGCCTTTATAAATCTTCAGTATTTAGCTTCAGACAGCAATCCTCTTCTTTTGATTTCTGCACAACAATCTTTGAACTCCACAATATTCCTGGCTCTCCCAACGACCTGCTCTGATACCACTATGATGTGGGCAGAGGCAAAACAGAACATAGAAGAGAATGTGCTACGACACAATAAACTTGATTTTTATTGCTTGCAGGAAACGGTTAGATCTACCTCCTTTTATAGAGGTTTCAGAAAAATACATAAGACTCTGGAATTTCTCTTACTCGCGTTATCACCGAAATTTCTAGATGAAGAGGTTTTAATGCAGACGGTGGAAGAACAACCTAGACTTTGACTATAAACATTTCTAGATGAAGAACTTATTGCGGACGCTGGTGAAGATGGCGAATTTAATGCAAACAATTGAAGCAGATGGAGGTAGTAGAAATTACCAGATAGTTCTAACACTTGGAGGTCCTTGCTTGTAACGAATATTTCAAATAATTCATTGATTAGGGACTTCCCTTTGTATTATTACTGTAAACCTTTGTGCATATTAATAAATATAATTATAAATGCAACTTTGATGCAGTTTACCCAACATTACCTATTGGAAGTATTGTTACTGGCTGTGTTGATGGAAAATTTGAGCATGGTTACCTAGTCAATGTGACAGTTGGGACAGAGAGAATGAGGGGTGTTTTGTACAATGTTCCTCCCAGCACTTTACCACAACATGCAATTGTATCTCTCTTTATGAATAGTGTGGGTAATGAGCTCAAAGCCTCTGTCACGGAACATCAGACTGAACGTAGGCGGAAAAAGAAACCAATGATTAGGAAGGATCCCAATGCACCAAGGCGGAACAGAACTGGCTATGAGAATGAAAAACTTGTATGTAGATGACAAAATTAGTGTTTTACTTATAACCATATATACAAAATGTTTATATTGTGTTTATATTAATTTGTTTTTTATGGCAGCCTTATCAAGAGCGTGGTATATAAGAAAAAGAGCGCTATAGAAAAGATATCTGTGAATACTTGCGACTTCAGGGTCAAAGTGTTGTGGTTGAAACCAGCAGTTCTCCCAGTAGTCAAATCAGTACAACTCAAATATTTAATGCAATCTGTGGCTCTGTGAGCAAGTATTATTCCTGACTGTTGAAGCATTTTGTTTTGTTCCAACTTTGATTATTAATTGTCTGGCTAAATAGTAGTTTAACACCCATGCCTTTATAGAGAGTAATATTACAATAGGTATACCGTAAGATTTGCTCCGTTTTAGTGCAACCCTTATTTTTCAGAAGTATAATCTTTAAACAAGCGTACTTTTCATAGGAAAAAATAATTGTACTCCACCTATATTAGACTCCACGGGCTTTCTTGTTTAGCTTATCATTGTGTGCTTACCACACGATTTAAGGTTTGGGTTGAACTAGTTGTTTC
>VDFB02110787.1:0-20134 GCA_007258455.2 Sequoia sempervirens | reverse complement strand
ATATTTATAGATATACTTACAGAAATGTATTCACCAACATCCTATAAAAAATTGAAACAGTACAGCCTCTTGAGCACCACCTTATTGAAAATAGAACAATATAGCCTAACCTAGAGATCAATAATCAACAGTCGTAATGCAATTAAATATCAACTGTATAACATCAACTATTTCATTTGAATGCAACCATAACCACCAAACAAAATCCAAAAATCAAATAATATTGGTTTAAACAGTGACCAAGATACATACATATATATACATATATACATACACACACACACAAATATATATATATATATATATGACATTCCTTTATTCCTAAACAAAAAATTCCTAGATATGCATGCAATGCATAATGGTGGATTGTATTCTTATGTGGGTGTGCAGAAATAGATGCAAAAAACATCGATATGCATATTAGCGGATACATCAAGTATAATAAAAAGAAAGACCCATGTTTCATCTCACACTTTATATACAAACTACCAATCTAACAAATCCTTATTAAGGCCTAGACAAAGAAGAAGCATCTCTAAACACACATGAAAATAGCTAAGAATTCCTTACCAATGAAAACATGAACTGATTTATTGCTTTGAAACCATTGATAGCACACAAAAACCATAAGTCAAATAATTTCTTCAAGCCCACTGAAGAACAATCAACAATACCCTATGCAAAATATCATATAGTGTTTTATTACTTCAACAAGTATTAAATGTTGCACCTTTGAGCCATCCTACTTCCAATAATCGACTATTGGACATATTATTATAAGGAAAAATGGCAAGATCATCTTCATTGAACCTTAATGTCTTTATTCTTTCAATAAGAATAAATGAAATGATAAATGAAACAATTTATTCAATCCAATATAAGAACAAACAACAATGCCCCATGGAAAACAACACAAAGTGTTTTTGTGCTTCAACAAGTATTAGATGCAAAGCCTACAAAACTAGAATGCAATATATCAACAAAAATGAGAAATAAATGTGCACCTCTGAATCATTTTATTTTCCAATAATTGAATTCTAAACATATTATTATAAGAAAAACTACCAAAATCATCTTCATTGAACCTTAAGGTCTTTATTGTGGAATTCCATGACTAAATATTTGACTCTCAGGAGCTTGTTATTCCAATTAACAATCATATGAAGTATGGATTGAATTCATTTCAATAAGACTTTTATATTAAAGAAAACATTATCTAGAAAGGAAAACAAAGAGTTCATACAGTTATGTTGCAACCATAACCACAAAATGCCTGGTACAATTGAATAAATGAAAACAATTATCACAACCATCACCAACATATGCAAAATATACAAGAACTAATATCAATACCATCCAACATTCAAGAGAGAAAACATCCACACAAAATTTTCCCTCAATTGACTAGTTGATAAGGCTACGAATTCAAACCTTCTATTTCCTATAATAATGCCTTGCTTTGGGCTAGGCAATATATTATAGGATTTTTTTTTTTGGATTCATAGCCTTTTCATTCAGGAAAATGAGGGAAAACTTAGTCTAGATGTGTGCTCTCTTTATAATTTTGAATGGGCCAGTTTCATAGTGAGGAAAAAAAATGGTATACACATCTATTTAGATATAGCAGTCTCTACATAAATAGATATTTACATGTGTAAACATATATATATATATATATATATATATATATATATATATTTGGCTAGATATGTGTGTGCTTTTGATAATTAAGCACCACAAGAAGCACGCCTGCAACTCATTCTAATAAGAAATATATATTAAACATACATTATTTAAAAAGGGAAACAAAGCATTCAAATTTATTGTTTTGAGAAGATAGTTATTTATTTCAAAACATATTTGTTATTTCTTTGATTATTGAAAAGGGATTCTTATAACAATAGGCTTTATATTAAACATGCTAAAGAACACTGGTTGCCACATACATGTGCTCAACACCTTTTTTAAGTTGTTAAAGGGACTATTAAAATACTCTTTTCAAGGCCAGGAAAAGGAAAATGAAACAACCTAGCCAACACCAGGCAAGGGATAGTGACAATTCCTTATAAAACACAACATAAGCTACACACGATTAAGTATTTGGCCATGATGCAACCATCACCACTAAATGGAAACCACAAGTAAATAAATGGAAGGTGCTATCACAACCATCACCATGACACAACAAGCATACAAAATAAAATGTTGGTGCGAGCCAACATTTAATTTCAATGGCCCTCTCTATCCACACAGTGGGAAATACGACACCCTATCCCCAAGGTAGTCAATGACAGCCTCTGCCACCCTTCCCACGACCACCATAGTGATAAGAACCCATGGGGAAGATGAGATTTTTTTTCAAAGTTTTTTTAAACAAAAGACCATCCACCACCTTTTCCACACCCACCAGAAAGCTGAAAAATGAAGGAGGCTCACAAGAATTTTGACCAAGGTACAGACAAACAAACTATCGGCTAACAATATAGGGTGCAACATTTAACTTAGACTGTATAACAGTGATTGTTTCATTGCATTGCAAACATAATGACTAAACGGAAACCATAAATGAAATAATATTGGTTTCAAAGTTAAAAATCGATGCAAAAAATATATTTTCTCAACACCACCTTATTGCAACTTCAAAAAATATAGCCCTTCTCAACAACACACTATTGAAAAATGAAACAATGCGCTCAGTGGAAGGAAATAACAATTGACAATCACCGCTAAAATCAGAAAGCACTCCGCAAGACACAAAGCAAACAATATCGCTAAGCATATTTCCCAAAAGCACCTCTTCCCACTTGCTTCAAACACAACTCTTCCTACTAGCTTTCCTACACAAAAATGGACAAAGTACTATCACAAGCGACACTTTTCTTTTCCTTTTGCAACCATCCGTCATGCAAAAAAAAAAAAACATAACCTCCACCCACCTTCACAGAAGCTGCACAAAGCTTAATCGAGCTTGCACCCTCACAAAATCTTTCCATCCTCGCTCATGGCTCTCATAGTAGGTATACCAATAGAATGACAACAAACAATTCCTTATTGAAAATTTCCCAGACATTTTTTTTGTTACCCGAGGCATTAAACAACCGCTGCCATCACAACCATCGCTAGTACACACAAAGTATACACCAATTAATGTTGATGCAAACAAGCGTTTAATTTCGGTAGCCTTCTCTATCCACATGGCAGGGAAAATGCCATGCTATTCCCAAGTCATCCAACAACCACCTCTGCCACCTTTTGATGGCCATCAAAAGGCTAAAAAAATTGGGAGGCTAACAAAAATTCATACCAAAGTTATAACCTATCTGCCACCATTTCCCAACCACCGGAAGTCTCAGAAATGGAGAGGCTGACAAAAATTATGTCCAAAGTTCACACAAATAGCCTATTGGCTAAATATATACATATAAATTTTATGGACATTACATATACATACATATATACACATATATATACATATATATGCATATATATATATAGATATATATATATATATATATATATATATATATATATATCCATATATACATATATATATGAACATATATATACATATATACAAATATACATATACATATATATATATATATACATACAAATATATATATACACATATATGTATGCACATTAGCTGTATATGGGCTAACCTTTTGCAGCAAAGGCCTGTAACCGTGATTTTTAGCAATCTATGGGAATGGCTACAATGGAATAAAATAGTTAATGTTATGCAGTTCATGTTGTTAATGTCCACATTAGGCTATATTGTTTCATTTGTGGCTTCCATTTACCATCAACGCTTGCAACACAACAAAATAGTCAATGTTATGGACATTATATATACATATACATGTACATATATATATACATATATATACATACGTATATAGATATATATATATATATATGCATATATATACATGCATAGACATATATATACATATATATATATACACACACACATATATATACATATATATATATATATATATATGTATATATGTATATATATATATATATATGTATATATATATATATATATATATATATATATATATATATCTAAAGTTAGATGCACATATACACGCATTATTCATTGCACAAAGCTGTGGAAAATGTAGAGTAACAAACTAATGGAAGAATATAACCCAAGCCACCCAACAACAATCTACAAAATCTGCATCATCTTTAAAATTTTATTATGTTGCAGATATAAGTAGAAAATGGGATCCATTAAAAGCAGCCCACAAAAAATCACAATACAAACAAAAGCTACATAATGTTAACAATTTTATTGCATTCCAAACATAGCCACAAAATGCAAGCTATAAAGAGAAACCCACAAAGATTCACAGTAACAAATTGAAGCAAAAATATACCCATTTCTCAACAAAACCTTATGGGAAAATGAAACAATATAGTGCTCCCAATAACACCTCCTCTGAAATTAAGAATAACAAACCCTTCCAAAATAGAGTCCCTCCTGAACACAAGCCTGTCATAAATTGAAACAATATAGCCTTTTCAACAACACCTTTTCCAAATTGAAACAATATAACATAAGACAAAGAACAGTAATCAACAACACCCAATGTAACCAAACATAAAGGGTAAAACATTAACAATTTTATTCCATACCAACCATCACCACAAAATGAAAGGCATAAATATATACATATACATATATACATATACATATATATATAAATATATATATACATATATATATATATACATATATATATATATATATACATATATATATACATATACATATACATATACATATATATATACATACATATATATATACATACATATATACACACATACACATATCTATATATATATACACATATATATATATATAGATATACATATATATACATATATATATATACATATATATAATAGCTATGAGAAGGGAGGACAAGATTCTGTGAAGGTGCAAGTGAAATCATTGGTTGTGGGAAGAGGTGCATATTGAGAAAACTGTTCCTCGAGTATCTCTAAAACAGTCCATGTTATTTTCCAAACGGTACTATTGATTGTTGCAAAGCACAAAAAACTGCATAGTAACAAACCAAGCCAAAAAACAACCCAAGGTAGTCATCAATAATAAAAAAAAAATACAACACCTTAACGAGAAATGGAAGACTGGTCAACAATGCCCTTCGAACAACACACTATCAAAAATTGAAATAATATAGCCTCTTCAGCAGGACCCTATTGAAAATTAAACAAAATAGCCTAAACTAGGGGACAACAATTAACAATCAATAATGGAAAAAAACATAAACTGTATAACATCCAAGATACATAGCAACAATCAACAAAAAGTGCATAAGGTTAATAATTATATTTTGTTCCAAACATAGCCACAAAATGGAACCGATAAAGAGAAACCAACAAAGATTCACAGTAACCAACCCAAGTAAAAATAAACAGAAACCTGACGAAATTGATAGTTACAAACCCATACAAAAATATAGTCCTTTCTCAAC
This sequence comes from Sequoia sempervirens, assembly GCA_007258455.2. NCBI lineage: Eukaryota > Viridiplantae > Streptophyta > Pinopsida > Cupressales > Cupressaceae > Sequoia > Sequoia sempervirens. Next base: position 14,618 of record VDFB02110787.1, on the reverse strand, counting down.
AGAACCTCATTGAAAATTGAAACAATACAGCCTTTTCAACAAAACCTTCTTGAAAATGAAACAATATAGCTTAAGCAAGAGAACTATAATAAACAATTTCCAATGGAAGCTAACACAAAGTGTGTAGGATTAACTATTTTATTCCATTGCAACAATAACCAGAAAATGAAAGCCATAAATCAAACAATATTGGTTTAAAGACCGACCTAGATGGAGAAACCCACAAAACACTAAAAATGATAGTAGGAACCCATGCAAAACCATAGACACAAAACACAAACCTTAAACCAAACAATAGTAATTTTCACAAAAAATATACTCTTTTCTCAACAACACCTTATCAAATTTAGAAGCAATCAACAGTACTTTATTGCAGATAAAATAATATTCCCTGCCAAAAATGGTGAATTCACAGTAACCAACCCAACTAAAAATAGACTCATTTCTCAAAAAAATCTTACCACAAATAGAAACAATATAGCCTTCTCAATAGTGCCCTCTTGAAAATTAACAATGACAAACCCATCAAAAAACATACTCCTTTCTATAGAAAACCTTCTCAAAAATTGAAACAATATAGCTTTTTCAACAACACCTTAGCGAATATGATACCATATAGCCTAACACAAAGAACAATAATCAACAATTCCTAATGTAACCAAACATGGAGTGTACAACATTAACTATTCCATTTTGTTCCACCCATAACCATAAAACGCAAGCCACAAATCAACCAGCATTGGTTTCAATAGCGACCCAAACACATAAACCCACAAAATGCGTACCCTAAACCAAATAATAGTCCCTTTCACAAAAAATATTGTCTTTTCTCAACAACACCTTATCAAAATTAGAAGCAATCAACAATACCTTATCACAGATAAAACAATATTGTCTCCCAAAAACGGTGAGCCATAAATGAAACAATATGGAAAATGATTTTTTCAATATGCGCCTCTTCCTGGTTGCTTCAAACAACCCTCTTTCCACTAGATTTCTCCAAGCTTCCTTGTTTCTCTAAGCCTCCAAACATAGCCAGAAAACATAAACCATAAACAAAAACCCAGAAAAAATCATAGCATCAAATCCATGCAAAACCATACACACAAAACGCAAACCATAAACGAGACAAGATTTGATTTTTAGAAACTATATTGTATTTTCTTAACAACAGCTTATCAAAATTTCAAACAATCAATAGTACCTTATCACAAATTAAATAATATAGCGTGCAATACATTGCGAACCAAAAATTAAACAATATCGCCAATGGTTTCTTCAACATGCACCTCTTCCCACTTGCTTCAAACACACCTCTACCTGCTAGCTTTCCTGCACAAAAATGGGAAAAATATTATTGCAAGGGAAACTTTTCTTCTCCTTTTGCAACCATCCGCCCATGCAAAAAACACAACATAACCTCCACCCACCTTCGTAGAAGTTGCACAAAGCTTAATCGAGCTTACACCCTCACACCCTCATAGAAGCTTACCCTCATCACTCACGGCTCTCATAGCAGGTATAGCAACAAAATGACACCAAACAATTCTTTATTGAAAATTTCCCAGACATTTGTTTTGTTCCCCAACACGTTGAACGATAGCTGTTATGATGACCATCGCCAATACACACAAAACATACAACAATTAATGTTGATGCGAACCAACGTTTAATTTCAGCAACATTCTTTATCCACGTAGTAGGAAAAATGCCACCCTATTCCCAAGCCAACCAACAACCACCTCTACCACCTTTTTCACGACCATTGGAAGTCTACAAAATCAGGAGGTTGACGAAAATTCTGACCAAAGTTATTAACTATCACCTTTCTCTCGACCACCAAAAGTTTGAAAAATGGGGAGGTTGACAAAAATTCTGAGCAAAGTTCACACAAATAGCCTATTGGCTAATTATGATAGGCCTCCCTAAATGAACTTGAGAGTCCACAAAATAAGCAAAATTTTTAGGAAAAATATTATGAAATCCAACCAAAGTTTTTTTTTTAAATGAGACGAATGAAGGCCACTCTCCCTACAAATAAATATTTTTTTTATTTATTAATTACTTCAATTTATTATGGTTTGTAAGGAACATCATCCTTGAAAATATATAGAGCAAAGTGAAAAATATATTTTTATTTTTCATAATCATTAAATAAATTAATTTGAAAGTAAAAAAACATAGTTTTGTTTATTTTTTTCCATCTAGTTAATTATATATTTATTTCTATAGATATGAAATAAGACTCACAATTTTTTAATAAGATTTCAAATATAAATTAATGGATCTTATCTATACAAATACTTGTAAAAATATTGGATAAAATTATAAAAAATCAAATTGATATTTTACAAAATCAAATCATATTGGACAAATTATGATTGTCATATATTTTTACACCACAAGAATATACTGAAATTTAATGCTCTTCACATGTTTTGATATTTTACAAAGTCAAAGTCATATTCAATGGATCATGGATTGTCATATATTTGTACATAATAGATAGTAGAACTATGATGTTTGTAAATTATTATAGTTTTTATATTTATAATACATAAATCCTAGGTTAAAGGGCTTTGTAATTCCACTTAGGCTTAGAGTTAGGATTTACAAATAAAGATTTAGTGTTAGAGCTTGGAGTAAGGTTTGATGGTTAGTACTGTATTTACTGGGATTAGTGTTATAGTTGTATTGAATTAAGGCTTCTAGAGTCAATTAGTGGGTTAGCTTGATTAATGTTCACTAGGGTAAGGGTTCTGTGGATAAAAGTTTAAAGTGAGGGCTTAGTTGGCTAGAATTCAATTAGGATTATAGTCTAAGGGTTATAGTTTTTGATAAAGGGTAAAACGGGGTTTACAGTGGACCCTAAACCAAGCTTTTACAAAAATGTATAATTGCAAAAAGTCCAACCACAAAAACTAGCTGCCCAAGAAAAGATCAGTAGCAACCATTCACACAAAAGCAAAAAGACCGAAACAGAGGAAAAGCAAAAACCCCAGACATTACTTCAGAGTCTTGAGGACAGACTCAGTCTCCTCCTCTAGCTTCTGCATATCAATGACGCCCTTTTTAAAAGTTTGAATCATACTAGAAGTAGGGGGGACCTTGCACTTCAAGTTGGCTCTGGTTCTTTTGGAAATACCCGCGTCCGTGTCCTGGCTTTGTCCTCCTGCTTCCTCTAGAGATCCACTTCCTCACCGTGAGAACCCTACTGGGTTTTTGTCGAGCTTCTCTCCCATAGCATTAATGATAATGGTGTTGTGTCTGGCCATTATGTTATTTTGCTCAGCTACGGTCTTGATAGTGTTCATAATATAATCAATTTTGGAATCAGTGTCTCTATTACTATGACCATGGACCCCTCTGTCCCCAACTTTCTTTTCAATCTCAGCAACTTTAGCAACCAGAACTTCAATTTTGCTTTGTAGGGCCCAGTTTTTGATTTTCAGCTCATTGATTTCAGTGAAAGTCCAGTCTAGGAGTTTGGAGTGGGACTCAGAGTTGGCTTTAGCAAGGTTCAGAAAATCCAGAGAGGGCTCATCACCAATATTAGGAACAATTTTCTCAGAATTAAGGTTAACAGGGGAGTCATCTTCAACATGTTTATCCAGCATAGGTTCAACATTAACCACCGTTTTGTTGGCATCAGACTCCTCCGAGTCAGAGGATTCTTCAGAATAGGAAACAAGACTTTTAGCCTGGGGTTTCTTGTGAAGGGAGGGACTATCAAGCTCAAGCTCAGCATGGGCTTTACCAGAGAGGAGAGTAGGGTTTATTTTCCCTGGCTTAACCCAGGACTTTTCTAGAGGAGAGTAGGGTTATGGTAAGGGCTAAGATTCAATTAGGAATTAATTAGGGATACAATCAGGGTTTGTATTCAATTAGGGTTAGAGTTTAACTAAGGTTGGGATTAATATTCAAATATAGTTAGGGTTAATTTAGGCTTAAGTTTAGGGTTTAATTAGGGTTATAGTTAGACTTAAGGTTAGGGTTAGTGTTTAGGTTCAATTAGGGTTGAACTTCAATGGGTTAGGATTAGGGATATGGGTGAGTTAGGGTTGAATTTCAACAAGCTAGGGTTATGGTTAGGGTTAGAATTCTAAGATAGATCCTAATGTTAGGATTTGCATTAAATTAGGGTTAGGGTTAGGATTTCCATGAAAATATTAAGATTAGGGTTGGAGTAAGGGTCAAGGTTAAGGTTGGGGATTAATTAGTGTTAGGACTAAGGTTTAATTTGAGTTAGGATTCAATTAGATTTAGGGTTATGATTCAATTGATGTTCAATTAGGGTAAGGTTTTTAGGATAAAGTTTGGGGTTAGGGTTAGGGTTGGGTTATAATTCAACTAGGATTAGGGTTAGGGTTACAATTACTACAGGAGTTAAGATTCAATCAGGATTTATTTATGGTTTAGATTAGGGTTTATATTCAATTAGGGTAAGGGTTCAACTAGTGTTAGGATTAAATTTCAATTATAATTAAAGTTAGGTTAGGGTTAATGTTAATTTAGGGTTAGGGTTAGGTTTTAATTAGGCTTACAATTAGAATTAAGGTATTTATTATAATTATGATTATGAATAAAGTTATAATTATTGTTAAGGTTATAATTATAGTTACAATTAGAATTTGGATTAGTAATACAAGTAGGACAAGGGTTAAGATTAAAATTCTAATTGTAACACTAAAATTACCACTATTTGTCAACCACCCTAAATCTATAACTAACGCTAATTCTAATTACAACCATAACCCTAATTCAAACTCAAATTTTAACCCTAACCCTAACCCTCATTCTAACTCTAACCCTAAACTTAACCCTCAATCTAACTCTAACCCTAACCCTTACACTAACATTATTTCTAACCAAGCATAATTCTATAGCTAACACTAATTCTAATTGCAACCTTAGCCCTAATCCTAATTATGTCTCTTACCATAATCATCACTTGAATCCTAATCCTAATACTAACCTTAATCATAACCATAATTAAAACCAAAAAATTAACTCAAACCCCAACCTTAACCCAATCCTAACCATAAACCTAACTCTAATCCTAAATTTTAACTCTAAATGTCACCCTAACCTTAAATCTAACCTTAATTTTATCTCTAACTATAACCCTAACCTTAATCCTAGGTTTACCCTTAACCTTATACCTAACCCTAATCATAACCATAACCCTAATATTAACCCTAATTTTATCTCTTTAATTGTAATCCTAACCTTACTCTTATTCCTAAACCTAAGCCAAACCCTAACTCTAATCCTAACCGTAATTTTGTGTCTAACTATAACCCTAACATTAACCCTAAACCTAACCTAAACCATAATCATAATTGTAACCCTAACCTTAATTATATCTTTGATAGTATCTAAGACATTAATCCTAAACTTAACCCTAATTTAATCTCTAATCATAACCCTAACCCTACTTCTATCTCTAACCCTAACCCTACCATCTAACCTTAACCCTAACCCTATCCCTAACTAAAATCCTTACCCTAATCCTAATCCTAGCTCTAATCCTAACCAATTATGATGATAACCCAACCCAAATTCTAATTCTCCTCTAATCATAATCATAACCCTAATCGTAACCCTAAACCTAATCTTACTATTAAGGCTAATCCAACCATAATCCCAAATTTATCTCTAACCCTAACCCTCACCATATCTCAAATGTTAATCCCAAACATAATCTCCAACGCTAACCCTAACCTTATTGTTAACTTTAATCGCAACCTTAATCCTATTCATAATGTTAACCCCAATCGTAACCCAAAGCTTAATGCAAACCCTAACCCTAACCATGATAATTGTGTTTTCCATGTTGCATTGCAATTGCCACTAGCAAATATATATTATTTTTTAATAATATATATAAAAACACTGACATATATCCTTCTTGAGGCATCTATCGCACTTTTATGTGACTAATTGATTAAAAAAATGCCTCAAGAAGGATATCTCTCAACGTTTATATATATATATATACTAGTTTTATTATATTTAGAAGTGTTTTATAGTGGTAAGGAATGGAGTGTAATGATGTGAACTATTAACAAATTCTTATCTTTAATAATAAATATAAATATATGATATACAAATGAAATAATTTTTAGTTTTCCCCTCCAAATTGTCTTTGTTTCTATGAATGACAAATTAGAAATAAAAAATAAAATCTTTTATAGTACATATAAATAAATAAAAAAATTTGTTATTAGTTGTTCCAATTTATTATGGTTGGCAATGAACATCACCCATGAAAAGAATATAGAGTAAAGTGAAAATATATTTTGTTTTTTCATAATGATTAAATAAATTAGTTTGAAAGTAAAAAAACTTAGTTTTGTGTCTTTTCTTCCATCTACTTAATTATCTATTTATTTCTATAGATATGAAATAAGGCTCACAATTTTTTAATAAGATTTTAGATATAAATTAATGGATGTTATCTATACAAATACTTGTAAGAAGATTGAATAAAATTATAAAAAATCAAATTTGATTTTTTTACAAAATCAAATCATATTCAATGAACCGTGATTGTCATATTGTTGTACATGACACGGCAGTAGACCTGAAATTTGATATTCTTCGCATCTCTTAATATTCCATGAAGTCAAGCCATATTTAATGACCCGTGATTGTCATATAGCTGTACATGACACGAGAGTAGACCTGAAATATGATATTCTTCACATCTTTTATATTTCATAAAGTCAAGCCATATTTTATGACCTGTGGTTGTCATATATTGATATTTGACACAGCAATAGACCTGAAATTTGATAGTCTATAATTTTTTATTTTTATATATTTAATATAATAAAAAATTATTCTCCTAAGTTCCAAAACTACAAATATATGGCAATCACAGTCCGCTGAATATGATTGGGTCTTTGTTTTCTACAATTTTGTCCAAACTTCCAGTTGTAAGGGGCAAGTCTTTTTGTTTTTGCATAACAAAGTCTACAGTGACGAGTGTTTCTCGCACGCGGAAGGAAAGCGGTGACTGTTCTCGCACAGCAAAACAAGTATCGCGGAAAATAGGAGGAAAGCAATCTTTTTGGCCTTTTAAGACTTTTTCTTCACGAAAAGCTTAATATGTTGCATGTTTACCATTTTGTCGATAGGCTATTATAAGGAGACTAGAACCGGTAAGTCTCATTGTCCGATGTCTACCGAGACTATTCCTCGTTGATTCTGGTTCGTCTGCTGTCTGACGCCAGATTGTGGGTTTTCCGGTTTGCACGGACGTCTTCCCTATGCAGTCCAATAGCCATCGTACGGTGTACAGTCCATTCATTACTGCATAGGTATGGGTTAGGCATTAGTCAGGGATGGCTGAGTCCGGCCACGCCATTGTACACATTCTTGGGGTTTTCGTGTGGCCTGCGAGTTGATATGTCACCAAATCTACACTGTGGATAATAATTGTCCAGCAGCCTTATGATGGCTTTCTTCTGGAAGCAAGGTATAGGCAAGACAGACGAAATTTGGCTGGCTTCTTCAGGTCTGTGTGGCGAACAACTAGGAGGTCGGTGTCTCCACATCCACCCATCCACTTCAGAGCTGTTAGGTTTATTAAACACTTCTTGAAGTGCTATATTTACAATTTTTTTCTGTTTCACTGTTTCGCTTTGCATATTTGTTGTTTGATGCCGGGTTCCACAAATCGAGACCACGCTAGCGCTCAGCTGGGTAGCCATTCCTCCTGTATTCACGTCACCAGGTATGGTTGGGAGCCTGCTCATGCCGTTCTACACCACTCCTCCAATCTTCGTGCGTAGCTTGGCATTTACGGAGTCAACAAATCTTCGCTGAGTTAATAAATGCCAACCAGCTTTAAGAGGGCTTCCACCAACCTTTGGTCACTGCAAGAGACTCCAGAGGGTGGCGTTGTGGACTATCAGCCGCTGCAAGCAAGTTCTCTACAAATATTGGCTTGTTATTCTGAGGTATGGCACTTGCATGAGGTCTTCAAAAGCCCCCTTTTTACAAACTATTTCATGTAAATCCTTCTATAATGGAAATTCATTATCTTTATGTTTACATTTTCTGTCTCTTCCCCCAATAAAGGGATTTCATGAGATGGCATTTTTGTTGGGGCGTTCGGGTCAGCTATAGTAAGACTCCATAGCAGTGGTAGGTAATCTATTGCATGTCAGTCTTCATCTACTTCACCTTACCAGAAAATTTGCTATCATTCAGGAGGTGAGGGTGTATCTTCTTGTCAGTCAAATTTTGCTAAGCTTTCGTGAAGGACTTGTAATTTTGCACAGCACCCATTAAATGCCATAAATGTTAGGATAATGTTTGCCTCTAATCGCACTGTCTAATCCATAAATAAACTCTTTTTATTGTTGAATATAATAAAAAAAATTCAACGGTCAGCCTATAATAAAAAAATGCTGCCCTCTCCAAGCACTTAATGTAGTTGGTAAGGTGCAGTGTCGCCCGTCTCATTTGCCATAATATCAGTCAGAGGAATTAATAGTATAGGTGAAGTAATTATAACCGTGTCCCTCATGTCCTCCCTCTGATCCTGTAGTGAGCAACTTTAAAATCTATAACAGATGTAAAATTGTAGTGATTAGGTGTCCTCTTACAAAATTGATAAAATTAAATTCAGTCTATACAAAGTGAAGGGTGGCATGTAATGGTACCTTAAAGAAGAATGCACCTCTGTGAGTGGAGTGCATCCCTCTGATCAGGAAAGAATGGAGTTGCGCACCTCCCCCCATCCCTTCCAAAATCTGTGTTGCAACCGCTGTAGAAGAGGGTATGATGCTAAACTTGCAGAGACATTTCCAAGGTGGTGCCCAGTAGAGGAAACAAAAATGAACTTGGCCATTCTGCATAGCTAAACCAAAGCAAACAAAATAAAAAGAAAAAGAAAAAGGAAATGTGATTAGAAACCCAAAGCAGAGTATAGCGGTGGTGCCTATCCATGCTTAGCGAATAGGGTTTTCCTTAGAATGCTCATAATCACTATTTTGGGCATAGTGTTATCTAAATCTTGGCGCTCCATATTGATTTTTTGAATGGACATAAATGGTAAATTAATTTAAATATATAAATCCCTATGAAGTCTTCAAAACAAAGAAAACCTAAATGATGGAAATAGTAATAAGGTTAAAAAGAGAAGGCAATAAAAGTATCATGATTTTAACGGCTGCATTAAAGCAAGCACTATCTACAATGGTAAGCTGTTAAATAAAATCTAGGACAGCAAATAGAAAAAAAATAGAAGGATAAATACGAATATGCATTCTCCATGAAACTCTTAAGTGGAGTACTTTGTTTTACTAAGAAAAGATGAGACAAACAACCTATCTATTTTACAGTGTGCTGGCAGACGTAGCTCCCACACCTCCTATTGAATACGGTGAATGGAAAAAGAAGGAAAGAACCGACGACTGACAAGAAGGAGAAATCTAACGGCTAAGGTTATTTTTAATCATCTGGCACGTTACAGATACAATGACAACCGTGGATACACTTTGTCAGGTTGTCAACACAGCTTACATCAAGCTTGATTTGTCTCTTTTGGTGGAATGTAGAGCTTAAGAGGAAGCATCTAGACTTTCTACATGAAAAAGGGGTTCATTGATATAATTTGTTGTGCGATATTACCCAATCTTCTTTCACGGGATTGACCTACCTACCTTTGCCTGGCGAGAAGAGACAAATGCCGAATGGATTTGAAGATTAAAGCTAAATAAAAATGTACAACATTGAATATTATTAATATAAAAATAAGAATAAGAGGGGAGATTTTTCATTTGATGATAACGATCATTTAAGAATTTATGATGAAATAATTCCTAATAAGGTGACTCAAATATTTCATAGTAAAGAGGCTTGCCAATTTGCTAAAAACTACTAGCGCGCGAAGGGTAAATAGAATGTATTTAAGTAAATAAAAAAAGAAGAAGACAGGATAAAAAGTTTATTATATAAATAATAGTGAATAAAATGCAGTTAAGTGAATAATTAATAGTGGATAAAAAACGTATTATATAAATAAGTAATAGTCAATAAGTAAATAAATAAATAAGAGAGGATAAAAAGCTAAATATCTAAATGAATAATGGTGAGTGAAATATTGTTAAATAAATAAAAGCGGGTAAAAGATAATTACATAAATAAATAATAGTGAATAAAAAGGTAGTTAAATAAGTAAATTAATAAAAGTGGATAAAAAGGAAATTATATAAATAAATAATAGTGGAGAGAAGGTAGTTAAATAAGTAAATAAATAAGAATAGATACAAGGGTAAGTAGTTAAATAAATATTGGTGAAAAACAATGATATCAAGTTTCCACAATCCATAATATTCATCATCCCATTTTTCTGGATTTGATTGTGTGAGAAATTTTTACATCAACGTTTCTGATCACAATATTAGTGAGGGAGGTAATGATTGGTTAGATACCCTATTAAGGTTAGCATGATAAAATTAATGACAGAGTTATCAATAATACTATTATTAATGTTCATAAAAAATAATAATACTATTCTGATGGTTAATAACGAAAGTACAAATCTTATAAACGAGGATGGTGTTAGATTTAAAGATGAAACCATCTCAAATTATCGTAGCAATATAATATTTGATTGTTTTTAATCATCCATGCATCTTTATAAATGATTTAAGTGGGTATGTTTATTTGGTTCTTGTGGTAAATTATATAGCTAATTTAACTGTAAGTCATTAAAGGTGAATATTATATTGGGATAGGTTTGTGAACTATGTTAGAGTTATAAAAATAGATAAATAAATAAATGAAAGCTATCTTAAGAGAAATATGTAATAACAACTACAACAATATTCTTATCAAAGTTTAGAAGATTGTTAATATAATATTATGTATTGATGGTGTTGTGTATGTATCTCTTAGAAAAGGAAAAAAGAAGGAAATAATAACATTATTATGGTAAAATAGGGAGTAAAAGTTATTGTTATTATTTTGGTTGATAAGATAATTATTTAAGGTTAAATGAAAATTTGAGAATATTGGGATAACAATGGTTTTTTGGATGCAATAACAAAAACTTATTCAACAAATTGAAAATTCATTGATTTTTTCCCATTGATGGTGTGCAAAGTCTTACTAGCTTCCCCATAAAGCTAGCAGCATCACCCAGTAAGTTGGAATTTTTTCGTAGAACTCACCACAAGCATGTTTCTTGAAATTATCTATAAGAATTGGTTTCATTTTTTGAAAGTATCCTTATATTATATTAAAAAAAAATGAAATTTATAGTTCATTTATATGACTTTTACACCAAGAGCCACCTACTTATATCTACGTATAATCTCTATGTTCATCTTTGTCCTCGCAAAGTCCTATCAAGATTGACTTTTAGCACTTGAAAGGGTTCTTTAATTATTATGTGGAAGGTGTTCCCTTTTTTAAGTGACTCAAACTGATTTATAGATCGTAATCTCTATTTTTTCTAAAAGAGATGCAAAACAATTTAAATGATCTCACGTGTTTGATGGTTCTAAAAGAGATGCAAAACAATTTAAATCAGCTTACTTGTTTGACAGATCTGCAAGAAATGCAAAATGATTTAAATCATCTTAGTGTTCACATTATTTTACTGACTATCCATTTGATTATGGTCTTTAGATAAGGTGATTGGACATGCTTACAACTTTTTACTTTAGTAAATAGTGATGCACAAAGCTACACTTATATTATAGTTAATTAAAAATTAAATGCATGCATTACACTTGTGGGGAATATTTGATTCAAATGTATACATTTTGTAGATTCAAATTTACGTTTTATTGTGACTTTTACCCCTGCCCTTCAATATATTGCCCAAGTATATCCTCAAGCATCGGCGCAGAATCCACGTTCTTGAGGTGCAAGCTACTAGTAATATAAGAGTGAATTCTATAGAAATACAAGTATTGACGCTGTAAAGATTTTCTTTTAATTATGATTTATTTTTTTACATTTGAATAAAATATATTGTTATAAACTATATAAATACATACCGATTATGTATTTTTTAACTATTATGATAATATAATTATATTTATTCTTTTATAAATTATAATTTATTTTTAATCTATAAAGGTACTTGTAAATATGAATATGCACGTATACATTTGTTCATTCTATTTGCCAAATCTAAAATATCATGATTGTTATTTTAAGAAATAAAAATTAGAGAATACATGTGTACATTACTAAATACTTGTTTTAGTATTAAAATTGAAACTAGGAATTTAAGGAGTCATGATAAAAAATCAATGAAAAAATAATTTTTTACATTTAAACTTTTCAATGTAAAATAAATCTATAGTTTAAAATAGTAATTTATACTTTATAAATTAATAGCACATTTATTTTTTAATAAAAATAAAATAAACTTATTTGAAACTTGATTGATCATTTTAAATTTTAGTCAAAGTCTTTAATTCTATTACAGCTATAAAATCAAAATTATAACATATTTTTCAAAGAACTAATAATCTTAATTAATTTCTTGAGAATAAATCTAACACTAAAATTTTGAGCATATCCTAAATATTTTTTTTTTATCAAATTTTACAAATTTCATTAAGAAATTTTTATTGTACTTTTGGATATCATATTTAAGAAATTTTTTCAATATTTTTTAAAAGTATAAATTATATAAATAAATAGTAATTTATAAATAGATGTATATTTTTAGTTTATTATGAATTTAGATAGTTAGTGTAAGGTCTATCTTTGTATGACTATTAATACTTTCTTCTTTCCTTTGTGTGTGTTCTATTATTGCTCAAATCAATTGATGCATTATGTAAGTTTTTTTATGTGTTGTATCATTGATCATATGGGAAAATCATGCAAATTATCAATTCTCTCTCATTAGAGAATTTTTTATGAGAATTTTGGTTACTACTGTCAAGAAATTTTGCATAAATCTCTTATGAATTTTATATTTTAGGAACTATTATTTCTTGTACTTATTTACATGATTATATTTTAATGGCATTGTTGAGGTCAAATGACTAAATTTCTAGGAACCATTGATTATCGAAACTTGACATAAACATTTTATGTCAAATACTTTTCATTAGTAGTTGGATTGGTGAATGGTGATTGTTCAACCTAGTTTAGGACTGGGTGTTATTTATTTTGATTGAAATTATTTTTAAAAATAATTTCTTATGATGAGAGAAATTGGTAGAGTAAGAACTAAGAAATGGTGGGGTATATATCAATTTTAGTTAATGAGTGATCTAATGTGTCTTATGTATTTGGATTAGGATACTACCTATGAGAGGGATGGGATTTGAAGGGTCGTCCTAAAATGCTATTTTTTGCATTGTTTTTGTGGTTTTGAAGGCCTTAATTATGTACCTAATGGTTGGGTACACTATGGATACCATAAATTATCTTATAAATGAGTGTTAACTTATTTTTCTTATCCCTTTATGATTGTGATGCAAATTTGGTGATTGAGAGGTGGACTGTAGGTGAGAAGTCACCATCCCATTTCATCCTCCAAATTTTACTTAAGGCTAGGGATGGCTAATTACATGGATCAATTGAAGGTGAAAAGTGTCAATTTTACATTCACGGATTTGGAGATTTAGGGTTCTATTATTCATTCTTTGTGAAAAATGATGGGGCTTGACTTATTTTTCTCTCTTTTTATTTTTCTTGGAAGGGGGTAGGAAGCTTGGAAAATTGTTTGAAGAAGGGGATGCAAAAGAAAAAGTGAGGTAAGATCAAGCTAAAGTGATAAATCATCCTTACTCTGAATGCTAATGGAGATATTTTTTATGAATGCTATAAATCTTTTTTATAGTTCATGTTGAAAATGGTTGTGTGTTTTGGTTTTGTGAAATTTGTTTGTTCCACTAGTATAGTGGCTTGTGATTCATTCAATTTCTTCTTGAGATGGTGGGTTGATATAGTACATTATATGAATTTTGTGTTGGTATGTTCTTTTATTTTAATGATGGGTATAAGTTAGTTTAACTTATGAATCTTGGGTTTTGGTATTTCTCCCTATTAAAAGAATAACTAGAGCCATTTAATGGCTTGATGATGTCATTTTTGGATGGATGGAGAGCTTTATTTCTCTTATTGGCATGACCCTTGAAAATTTATTATTTTTTTGTGAAGATTTGTTGGAGTTTCATCTCTTGAATTTTTTCTTTTCTTGAATATCTTCATTGTGTAAGATAAGTAAATACATTAATATTAACTCCCTCTCTTGCTAAAAAATAATAATGGGGAAGATGTAATAGCTTCAATTCTAGTGGAAATTTTTTTAAAAATAATTCTCCTTATGAAGTGATCTTAGGTAAAGAATGTAATTGATTCTTGTGTTCAATTTTTTATGAAAATGAGAAAAGGGAAGAATTGTCTTATCCATTCACACAGTTAAATGGACTAGTTTAGTAGATATGAGAAATAAAAAGAATGGATGTACTCTTGTAAAATACACATTGTCAAAGAAATATGAATATTTTTTGTGAAACTAAATAATTATAAATTTGAGAATAATTGAATCCAAAGACTTGATATTTTGAAACTAAATAACCAAAACCATACACTAAACTTATTTTAAATCATCAAAAAATGAAAAT
>VDFB02110786.1:0-33966 GCA_007258455.2 Sequoia sempervirens | reverse complement strand
TTCAGGAAAGAATTTGTGTTGATAGTTGGGGTCAAGTAAAGCAAGACTAGGGGATCCCGAAGTCCTAGAAGGTCCTATAGGTTAACCGGGTGGAGGAGATTGACCTTAGAAGACTTCCAACAAGACTTAGAGCATGAAACTGTGATTGTTTCATCCAACCTCCCTATCAAATTGGTATCAGAGCAATAAAAGATTTGGGATAGAATAATATATGTCAGAGGTTGAGTCTAGTGGTTCTACTGACATGGTGACAAATGCAGAATTGTCCAAGAAGTTTGAAGAACAAGAGGAAGACAATAGGCTATTGAGGGAAAGAATAGCCCAAATTGAGGAAGCAATGAGTAATGTGCAGTTAGATGGACGGGTACCAAAGAAAGAAGAGGTTGTAGAGGAAGACAAGATCCCTGAACCTGACCCTATTCTGCAAGAAGATCCTTTCTTGAAGGCATTGAAGGCTTTGAGTGGAAAAGCACTTGAAGGCATACCACTGTTTAGTGGGAAAATGGAAGTTGATCTAGTCATGGATTGGATAGAGGGAATGGAAAACCATTTTGAATGTGATGGAGTCACTGAAGCACAGAAGGTAAAGGTGGCCAAATCAAGATTGAGAGGTTCTGCCTTGACATGGTGAAAGTTCATTCAAACAGAGAGGGAAAAGAAAGGAAAGAAGCCTATTTCTACTTGGAAGGGAATGGTTACCAAAGTGAGAGAAGCATACATGCCTGATGATTATGAAATTCAGTTGCATAAGAAAAGATAGAGCTTGAGACAAAGAGACCAAGATGTGAATTCCTACACTGAGGAGTTCCAAAAACTTTGCATGAGATCTAATGTTTCAGAGGATGAGAATCTTAAGGTGGCTAGGTATCTTAACGGCTTGAAGTGGAACATTCAAGAGGAAATGACTTCTTCTGGGTCCAAAAATAGTGCACCAATGCTACTAATCGGGTTATAAAGATTGAAGAGAGGAGTAAGAGGAAAGAACAGTTTCTAAGAGCAGAGGAAAAAGGCGTGAGGATCAAAGAGGACATTGAGGTGGATACCAAGGTAGAGGGACTGAACAAAGAGATTAGGGAGAGTCTAAACTCACAGAGCATGGAGGTGAAACAACTTCTAGAGGAGGCTATGGAAGAGGTAGAGGACCTCAAGGAGGTTCAAATAGAGGAAGAGGAGCAGGAAGAAGTAACTCATACTTTGCTAGTATGAAGTGTTACAACTGTGGTCAAGTAGGTCATCCAGCTTATAGGTGCCCGGAGAAAGCATCTTCATCAAATACATAAAAGAGAGTAGCATATGCTCAAGAGGACACCATGAGTATCAAGTCACCAGAGGTTAGTCACATTGAGTTAGAAATGGGAGAGAACTTGATGTTTAGCAGGGTTCTAATCAGACAACCAGTCAAAGAAGAGCCAAAGCAAAGGAGAGCCTTATTTAGGGCAAGATGCAAAATACTTGGGAAAGTATGCAAGGTTATTGTGGATTTAGGTTCAATTGATAACATCATCTCTGAGGAGGCTGTAAGGAAGTTGAAATTAGAGAAAATACCCCACATTAATCCCTACAAGGTGACATGGTTGAACAAAGGACAGAGTGTTCTTGTCAATGAGCAGACAATGGTGGAGTTCTCCATTGGAGGGTACAAGGATAAGTTGTTTTGTGATGTGTTACCCATGGATGCATGCCATCTTCTATTGGGAAGACCATGGAAGTATGACAAAGGTGCCATCTATGATGGAAAGGAAAATACTATCTCATTCAAAAAGGATGGAAAGACATTCAAGTTGCAGTCACTGTCAGGTGAGGAAGAAGGACAGTCAGAGACCCCTAGTGTCTTATTAAGCAGTGGCAAGGAGTTCCTTAACACTCTACATCAAGGAGGTGAAAGATATGTGGTTATGGTGCAACCCAAGGAAGAAGACAAAGCAAAGAAAATAGTCATACCCAGAGCAGTCCAGAAGTTGCTTGAGAAGTATAAGGACATAGTCAGTGATGGAACACTAGCAACTTTACCTCCACAGAGAGCCATTAGCCATCAGATTGACTTCATACTAGGAGCTTCATTGCCAAACAAAGCAGCTTACAAGCTTACACCGGATCAGAACCTAGAGGTAGCTAGACAAGTGTAGGATTTGTTGGATCAAGGATTAATTAGGAATAGCATCAACCCATGTGTAGTACCAGTGGTCTTAGCATCCAAGAAAGGTGGTAAGTGGAGGCTATGCACTGATTCTAGAGCTATAAATAGAATCACAATCAGGTATAGGTTTCCTATTCCTAGGATTGAGGACTTGATGGATTGTCTTGGAGGAGCTCAGTACTACACCAAGTTGGATCTCAAAAGTGGATACCACCAGATTAGAATCAAGGATGGAGATGAGTGGAAGACAACCTTTAAGACAACTGATGGGTTGTATGAGTGGAGAGTTATGCCATTTGGCCTCTCTAATGCCCCTAGCACATTCATGAGGCTCATGAATGAAGTGCTAAAGGATTTCACAGGGTTATTTGTGGTGGTGTATCTAGATGACATACTCATCTTTAGCAAGACAACAGAAGAACATCTAAAGCATGTGGAGCTGGTTCTTAAAAGGTTGCAGGAGGAGAGGTTAGCCATCAACCTAGAAAAATGTGAGTTCTTCAAACAAGAGCTTGTGTATTTGGGGTTTGTAGTATCCCAAGGATCATTGAAGATGGATCCAAGCAAGGTGGAAGCTATCCTAAACTGGCCTACACCAACCACTGGGACAGAGGTAAGAAGTTTTCATGGATTGGCTCAGTTTTATAGGAAGTTTATAAGAAACTTTAGTGGCATATGTGCACCAGTCCTAGATACAATCAAAGGTGGCTTAAAGACTAAGTTTAAGTGGACTCAAGAAGCTGAGAAAGGTTTTGAGAAACTAAAACAAGAAGTGGCAACTCAACCTATTCTTTTATTACCTAGTTTTGACAAGTTGTTTACTGTGGAATGTGATGCTAGTGGAATTGCAGTAGGAGGAGTGCTAAGCCAAGAAGGCAGGCCTATAGCTTTCTTTAGTGAAAAGCTTAATGAAGCTAAGAAAAAGTATTCTACCTATGACCTAGAACTCTATGCTCTAGTACAGTCACTTAGGAAGTGGAGGCATTATCTCCTACCTAAAGAGTTTGTAGTGTTTACTGACAATCAAGCACTTAGCTACATCAACACTCAAGAGAAATTGAGCAATAGACATTTGAAGTGGATGGAGTATCTTCAAGCTTTCACTTTCACCATCAAGCACAAGAAGGGACAGTTGAACAAGGTGGCAGATGCACTAAGTAGAAGATTGCTGACAGTGCAAGAGATACAATAAAGAGCATTGGAATAGAGAGTTTCAAGGATCTCTATGGGGAAGATGAAGACTTCTCAGAAGCATACAAGGTATGTTCTGACTTTGAGAATCACTTTCATAGTCAATACTCAGAGTATACATTGCAAAGTGGATTGTTATTCAAGGGAAATCAGTTGTGTGTTCCAAGAGGATCAATGAGAGAGAATCTCATCCAAGAGAAGCACAATGGTAGTCTTAGTGGTCATTTTGGCATCAACAAGACAATGGAACTAGTGCAAAGGTTCTACTATTGGCCCAAGTTGCCAAGGGATGTCAGGAGGTATGTGGAGCAGTGTGTAGTTTTATGAAAGCCAAAGGGGGAGCTAGTAATGTAGGTTTGTATCAACCTCTACCCATTCCCAATAGACCATGGGAGTGTGTTAGCATGGATTTTGTGTAGGACTCCCTAAGACTAAGACAAGGTTTGATAGTGTCTATGTGGTGGTAGATAGATTTAGCAAGATGAGTCATTTTATCCCTTGCAAGACCACACATGATGCTAGCTACATTGCTCATCTTTTCTTCAAGGAAATTGTAAGGATCCATGGATTGCCTTTGAGCATTGTATCAGACAGGGATGTGAAGTTCATGAGTCATTTTTGGAAGACTCTATGGAGCAGATTAGGTACCAACCTTCTTTTGGATCAGCTTACCATCCTCAGACCGATGGGAAAACAGAGGTGGTTAATAGGGTGTTAGGTAACCTTCTCAGATACCTAACCAAAGAGTATGGATAGACATGGGACTTGGTCATATCACAGGTGAGTATGCATACAATGACAGTGTGAACGGACTACAAGGAAGAGTCCTTTTGAAATAGTGTATGGAATGCACCCAAGAGGTGTGTGTGAGCTCAGGGATCTAGGAGCTATGGAGCATAGGAGTGGACATGCAGAGGATTTCTCTCTGACCATGAAGGAGATTCAGGAGCAGGTGAAGAAGACAGTCACCGAGGCTACTCAAAAGTTGAAAGAGAAGGTGGATTTATCTAGAAAGGATCTACAATTTGTAGTAGGAGACTATGTTATGGTCCACCTCAACAAATCTAGGTTGCAAAAGGGGATATCAACCAAATTGTAGATGAAAAGAGTGGGACCATGTAAGGTATTAGCCAAATATGGGAAGAATGCCTACAAGGTGGAATTACCTGCAGATTTAGGCATCTCTCTAGTGTTCAATGTAGTTGATCTGATTAGATATAAGGGAACAGTCACTAACATGGATCAGAACAGTAGGGATATCATCAAGGATGTGAGCAACATAGCCTTACCTACTCAAGATAAGCTACAAGCAGAGAGAATCTTGGAGTCAAGGGTGAAGAAGTCTACCTAGCATAAGGAATACTTGGAACATCTCATCAAATGGAGGGACAAACCAGAATCGGAGGCTACATGGGTGGATGAAACTCAGTTTAAGAAGCATGGCATTGATGTGTCACTGATCTCTCCTCACATTCCTTAGTGTTTGTGTAGAGAGGGGGAGAATGGTGCAGGAGCACCTAAGAAACACTAGGCAGTTACACTAGGAAATTAGGAAATCTAGGATGAATTTTTATTTTTGATGTGTTACCATGAAGGTCATGTTGACCATTGAGTAGAGGATATAGCTTAGGGATATGTTTGATCTCTAGGATAGAAATTGAGGAAGGGTGGATGAGTTTAGAAACTCATTTTACTTAGTTTACTAGAAATTGGCAAAAGTTGCAAAATGGTGCATTTTGCAACTTTGCAACATTGTAACTAACATGTTCAACCAAGGGGAAGCATAACTACTTTTTTTGACCTATATAGGGTGTGCCTTGACCTGAGAGCTAGGTTGGAAAACATTTGTATTGCATTGAAGTTTTGTGAATTCAAGGGAAAACAATGTTTTGTGTGTTATTTTCTGATTTTTGCATTAAAGTTAGGTTTTAATGGCTTAATCATGGCACTGTAACTTGTGCAGGATGTAGTGTGGTAGTTTTTCAAGTATTTTGTGCCAATAGTTAGTTCCTTTATTCAATTTCAAGCTCTGTTTGTAAATAATTTTGATTCCACACTGTTGCTGGTCTGAACCAGGCAGTTTTGAGAAAATGGAGTGTTAGTACACTTTCCCACCATACAAATTGTACAACCCTTTGGGAACAGTGACTAGACTCCATGGTTGTAAATATTGTAGAGTTTAGGGCTTTAGAAAAGAAAGGAGCTATGGTGGAAGTCTTGCCCTAGGCGAGCCAGGAAGAGTCCGGCTAGGGAAGATAGAAAGTGCGGAGCACTTGAGTTGCAAGGGTGTCTATTTCCAGAAAAATCACAGGGTGGAGAGGGCAAGTAAGTGTCTTGCCTAGATACAGCATGAAGAAGGAAGCTCCATCAATTCAGTTGATGTGAGAAGAATTTAACAGTTTGAAAGAAGCCAAGAAAGGGCTAAAAAGACCTAATTTTACCCATTTTCAAATTAGGGTGTTGTACGGACAGTGAAGACCTAAGACCTCAAAAATATTTGAGAGGTGGGAAAATGAACCAGGAATCCCAAGAAAAGATTGGGATGTTCTTTAGAAATATTTGAGAACAAACCTATTTTCTCAGAGAAAGAGGCCTAATTGGGGCTCCTAGGGCTAGTAGCCTTTTTTTAGGTCTAAGAGAGGGTTTGGTGAAAGCGACCTCAAGAATTGGAGCTAGGTGGACCCTTCAAGAACCATAGTAGGATGGATTGAGTCTTTTGAAGCACCTCCACACCCCTGCAAAGTTTAATTCTTTAATTTGGAGGTTTGTAGCCTTTAGGGTGGATTAAGGGCTAAGGTTAGAGTTGCAAGTTTGCACCAAGATTTGACTTGGTAGAAAGAATTTGTGTTGATAGTTGGGGTTGGCAAAGCAAGACCAGGGGATCCTAAGTACTAGAAGGTCCTATAGGTTAAACTGGTGGAGTGAGACACCTTAGAGGTCTTCCAAACAAGACCTAGAGCATGAATCAGTGATTGATTCACCCAACCTCCCTATTAGGTTAACATTAAAATAAGGGGTTTGAAGGAGAACTTGAAGAATATTCTGAAAGGCTCAGTTTTGGATATTCTGATCGACAAAATTGTGGACCTTGAGGGTTCCTTCCATGATTTCAAATCCCTGTGTGAAGAGCACTTGGTTGGTTTAGAAGCCAAGATATTGGATACTAATGTGGACATAAAGAAGCTTCTCCATGCTTGTCACATTTATGTGAAGAATAGTGTGAAATCTTTGGAAGTCTTGTTTTGTAAAATTAGTGAGCTCAGGGAGGACCAATTGTATTTTTCTGAGTTAATGGAGAAAGATCACTTGACCAAGGGAAAAGGAGAAAAAGGTGTGAAAGATGATGATAAAGGCCCTATTGTTAGAGGGTTTGCTAACTGGAAGAAGTCCTTTGAAGCTGAGAAGAAAGAGTTGCTAGACATGATTGAAATGCATAAGAGCCAAGAGCTTGAGGTGGCCAACACCTTAAGCAATATGAAGTAGTGTTCTATTCTCTTTTTTGTCTGTTGTTTGTTTATTACTGGGTCTCAGGTTCTTTCTTGTTGTTTTGTCATTTTGTTGTTTTTGGGTGATGCTGATAGTTTACTATTTTATCTCTCGAGCAACATTTTGTTTCTTTTGTTGTTCCGGGTTTTGTTTTGCTATTGGTATCTTATGGTAGTATCTTTTGAGTAGCATTTTGTATCTTAAGTTGTAAAGGGTTTCAGGTCCCTTCCAAACCTGCTTTTCCCATATAATAAAAAAGGGTACTCATTCAATAAGTGTCGGATTTTATGCTCAAGAGCCTGTTCCTAAATAGATACCCCCTTTTTTACAAAATGCTTACCTATTTCTATTAGGATTTTCTAAGCCTGTTACTTCTACTAAAGTGAACTCATTATCTCGCTTTTACCCTAACTTTTCTACTTATCCAAGTGAATGGCATGATGAAATTATCAACAACAATGATAGCAAACTCATTAATAGTTTCAACCTTCATGTGTTTTTCAATATCTTCTTTTTGTAGTTGTTTGGCCAAAACACCAAGATTCTACATGATTAGGCATGTACAATTTTGAAGTTGAGGGAAAGGATCCCCTTTCCATTTTGTACATTTCATCTTTTCATCATTGTTAAAATAATTCTCATAATGATAAAAATATTGTAATGGAATAGGATGAAGATGATGTAATCAATCCTTGATACTAATATCCCCCTTATAAAAGATAATCAAAGTTTTTAGGTCTTCTATTTCTGATTTGTAAATCTCCATGAGATTTGGAAAAACACTACCACTCATCTAACTCATTCTTTTAGAATGAAGATTACTATTAAAATAATCAACACCTTTCATGAATTCACGTTCATCAACACCACTACTTTCTAAATCCATTTCATATGACAATGTTCCATTCTTTTTTATGTTAGAAACCATGACAATTATTTTTGGATAATATAAAACAATTAGAAAATATCCTTCAATTATTAAATCTTCATCTTGAACATGCAATATCAATTTCTCATTGATTTCATTACAACAAACACCTTCATGATATGAGAGATCATTAGAAATAAATAAAATATTTTCTTCAATTAAAGAATCTTTGCCTTCAACCTCTATAACTTAACATACCTTAGTTCAATTAGAAGAATTTGATCTCCTTCTTAAGTGAATTTTCACTTTTTTTCTTCATCAAATCTCTTATATAGTCACACAAACCTCTTTTTTTGGATGCCACCTTTAAAGTGCCTCCTCTTTCTACAATGTTCTATTTGGAACTAGATTTTTCTTTAGAATTTTGATACATTCATTTTAATCCCATCATTTTATCTATAAAAGGATCTAAATTTTTCCCATTTGTTAGGAATCTCCAAAATCCTTCCATGATTAAATAATAGAGAAAAATGATTTTCCCTTCACATCAATAATTTCACTTATCTTGCAAGATGGAAATATCATTGTTCTAATACAACTATCTTATCCACCAAAAATATTTTGGATTTTAAAATGTTACAAATATCATGTAAAGACTCAAACTTTTTGTACAATTTCTTCAAAAACTATATATCCAAAATTCGCAATTTTACTCCTAGTCAACTAGAATCTTCTTCAATATTCAAGTGTTGATCAATATGCATGAATTAAAAAATAAAATATAAAAGTTACTAAAAAAGTATAGTCTCACAACTAAGCATAAAATCTATAAAATTATTCATTGCACCATACAAACAACATTGATAATTTTTACATAAAATAACTTATGAAATTTCACCAAAGTGTTGAGTTTCTTGTATTAATGAAATATACAAGTATGTGATAATGCAATGAAATATAATAGTAGAAACAAAATATTAAAATCTAGAACAAACGCACTTGACCAAACACCTTCAATGCACATGCATAAATTATCCAAACTTACTTAAATTCACAAAATATATATCTCGTGATCAATGACCACACAAAGTTGGTCCAACAAGAATAAATACATAGCAAAAATACTATTATGAAAATAATCTACAACCATAAAACCAAAATGGTGAGTTAGAAGATCAAATTGTGCAAATTTGGACCCTTTTCCTTCATTCTTCCCCCTAAACAAAATTCACAAACTTTTAAACCTGGATGCAAATTTTATATGAAATTCCCTCAAGGATTTTAGAGGATTTTCATTCTCCAATCAGCCACCTAGATTTTAGATGGTTTTCATTCTCCAATCTCTAGCAAACTCAAGGGGTTTTGTCTTCAAATTTGATTTGCTTGATCATAAGTGCTCAATACAAATTTTGATAAATTTTTTGTATAAAAAGATGGATCCCAAAAATGTGAAATTGTGTGCTACCTAATAAATAGATGTTGAAAATCTAATTTGGGCTCCCAAAATCCAATGCCTCTTTCTTGAAAATTAATTAAAATAATTTATTTTCGAGCACTTCCCACAAAAAATATTCACTATAGTAAAATATTTTAATATTCAGTTGACCCCAATTAAGCAATTTGAACATATAAATTAATCATAGATCCAAAATATCAAATTATCTATCAAACTTCTTCCTTAACCCATAGAAAATATTAGAATGGATATTTTTCTATAAAATTAAATTAATTAAAAATAAGACATTACATAAATAATTCTAAGATATAATTAAAAATTATGAACAAAATAATAAATGATTTTATATCAACTATCAAAAATTAGATAAGCTCTAATCTCTACTAATTTCAATTTAGAATATTTCTATTTTAATGCCATTTACTTTAATTCAATGAATGTATCATATACTAACTCTTTGATTTATTTAAAATTTAAAATTATATTAGTTTATCCCCATAATATATTTATTCCTATACAATTTGATATCAACAAATTCTAATTTAAAATGATGGTCTTTGAGAGCCTTCCAAAATATTTTATCTTTTTCAACTAAATTACTTGATTTTGCTTTCATAATTACCCATGAAAATAGTCTTACAATAATGACTTGAATATAAAAGTATGTCCACATTAGAAGATTAAAAAATAAAACATATGAAAAAGTAAAAAACATTTTCTTAAAATAAATGAATGGGTGTTACTTTGAATAGCATATATAGAATTTAAATATATTTAAATAAAGTAGTGGAAGAGTAGTAAACGTTTGGTGGGTTTTGATTCTATGATCATTAAATGGGTGCATCACTAGACACAATACTAAATATCCACCCACTTTAGTGGCTCTCTTTTGTGATGGGGGAGGCCCAAGAAAAGGGGATTTGGAGACCACATAAAAGTAATAAAAATAGATAATAATAAAACTTTAACCCTACAAGGCAACTTTAGTGACTTGAAAATAAGTAAACTAAAAGAGCTTGTAAGTACACAAGCAAGAACAAATGATAGGAAAATGCGTCATGAATTGAAATCTAATCATGGAGGTCTCCCAAAATTTAGTTAAAGTTTGGTGGGTAAATTCATAACATTATTTTTTTCTAGTGAGGTTGTGAATTTGTTTGGTTCATGATTTTTAATATGTCGATTTTATTGATTTGACTTTAGAACGTGATTTAGTGAGGTTGTGAATTTGTTTGATTTGTGATTTTTTAATATCTCAATTTATTGATTTGACTTTAGAGCGTGATTTAGTGAGGTTGCGAATTTGTTTGGTTTACGATTTTTTAATATCTCAATTATATTAACTTGACTTTAGAACGTGATTTAGTCAGGGTTTTTTTTTCTAAAGATCTGGTTATGTGTCTGCTTTATCGGTTCTAATGATTTGACTTTATGATTTAATGCACATATATTGTTTGAAGATCTAATCATATATTGTAATTCTTAATTTTAATAGATGAATTTTAGTTAAAAATACCACAACACTAAAATAAATGAATATTTTTTTCTCATGGTTTTGGGTTCAACTTCGAGGTCCAAATTTAAGCGATGCACTTGTCTTGTAGGCATGCTTGTGCATCCTAGGGGGACTAGTTTTGCCTCAACTCGCCCCTTCCTATCCCCAACATGGTAGCTTGTAAGCCCAAGCCAAGGTTGGGGTGAACATTGGGTTGGGCCGCGGGGATACCCCCTGGTTAAAAAAAAAATATGTCATAATATAAAAGACACTGATTATACAAACAAATCATGTCAGAGCAAAAACAAGTGAAAAGTTTGAAGAAAAAATTTACAACGTTCTTGTAGACTTATTCAATCTATCATTTTTAGATCTAGTAATTATTTTATCGCAATTCCAATAATTTAATTTTAAAATCTAGTCCAATACCACTAATATTTGTTAAAAATTAACCATATATTTTAATTATGATATTGCTATCAGGATTCAACCTGTGTAGTTTTATGAGTCAAACTCATTGACCCATGTTTCGTGAGTAGTGGTTCACAAGAACCCATCTCTCATGATAATGAATGGTCCGCTTAGCTCTCATTGCATCTAGGTGATGCTCACAGAGGTGAAACATTGGGTTTTTCCGACCGGTCACCCACCCCAATACTACTCCAGCTCAAACACGCTTAACTCCTACTTACCATATATTTTAACTCTTAATTTTAATATATAATCTTTTTATTTAGAAAATTATATTTTTTTAAGAAGACAATGATTATGCAAGCATACCGTGCCAAATAGTAAAAACAAGTGAGAATAAGTGGGGCATATGATAAAGTAGACGTGATTACATTAAAAAAAATATATTGTTTTTCAAATGGTGAAATTATATATAGGAGATGAGGAGTAGGATATCAAATGAGGAGTACGGATAAATTTAGGTTTTTGATGGGCTATAGTTTATTTGTCAGGTATCCTAAGTATTGCTCTAAAAGAGAAGTGACATCTTTTTGGAAGCAACTTTTTCTAGGGAAAACCAAGGTGGCCCGAAAAACTCTTAAATCACATAAGTTGGCTATCATGAAAGGAAATGTCCGTTCTTCTTTGTATTTTAATAAGATTGTTTTTTGATTCCTTTAGATTTATAGAAAAAGACTTGGATTTCATTGTTGCTATGTAAGCAACCAGTCAAATCACTAATCAATGGCTCTCTATTTTATGAATGAATTTGCACCGTGGATGCCAATAGGCTTGATATTGATGTGGTACATACAAATATTATTATATTTTTACTAGTTATTATCAAATACAATTCTATTCTTTTTTCTAATATTAGAATGATAAATAGTTGAAAATAGAGAAGTAGATTTAATTTTATTTGACAATTTAAAATATTTAAATGGCCGATATTTATATAAGTTGTTGTAAAATTAAATATATTATAGTTTATTTAAGGTATTCAAATAGATTTGGTATACTATAATTGTTTATTATTTTTGTTGATGTGTGTTTTGACATAATAATACGTAGAATAGATAGTTTCTATTTGAAAGAGAATTGCATCTCCGAGGTTCTTTATTAGTAAGTTTTGATATGTTTATGTAATTTAGAGGTTCATGGGAGTTGTTTCATTCAAGGGGATCCAATTTATATAGTTGTAAAATTAATATATTATAATTTATTTAAGGCATTCAAACAAATTTGGTAAAATATAATTGATTATTATTTTTTATGATGTGTGTTTTAATATACTAAAATGTAGAATAGGTTTTGACATAGTAATACGTAGAATAACCAATTTCTACTTGAAAGGGGAATTATTCTCCCAAGATTATTTATTAGTAAGTTTTGATATGTTTAGATGATCTAGAGATTAAAGATAGATTCATTCAAAAGGTTCCAACATGATCTAGAAGAATAAAACACAAATTAATAGTGTATGTTGTTAGAGTTGTCCTAAGATTTCCAAGTTCTACTTTTTAAGTTTTTCAACTTTGAATTTGGGAGTGACTTATAAATTTTTTGTTTTGTTTTAAATGTATGAGCCTAGTGATGAGAGTTGATTTATCTTGGTAACCTTTACTAATTAGAGCCTCTTGCTTCATTAAGATAATATTCCAAGTTGAATCTCCAATCTAGACAACAATATCATTAATTGTTCATATAGTCTTCATTAAATTTTTGTATTTATTCTTATCAAGATAGATTAGTAATGTATCTCTAATGCTCCAAATCTATAGATTCATTGAATAAGGTGTCAATATTGTCCAAAATTAGTGTCTAACAAAAGAAAATAGAGTATCAAATTTCTTGAGGAAAGAAAAAAATATTAACTATATCAAATGGGACTTCATACCAATGACTAATCTTGAATAATGCATATATAGAATCTCTTTCATTAATAATTTAATATGAAGAAAATCAAGTTTCTTATGACATTGGTTGTTTCTTAGTAAACGATTTAATTCCTTATAGAATTAAGCTTTATGTCACAAACTCTTGTGTCTACAAAGCTTTTAATTTATCTTCACAACTTTCATTTGTGACCATGTTTAAAGTTTTTAAAACAAAAGATCATTTACTTTTTTCATTTGAGTCATATAGTCTTAAGTCAAGTGTGTAACCATGGTTTCTTCTATGGTTTTTAAATAGTAGTGAACTTCCTTATTAATAATGTTTTCTTTTTATTTTATTTGGGTTCACTATGTTCAGGTTCATTTTAATGATCCTTATCATGTTCATATCCATGCCATGTTATTTGATTAAGTTTAATTTCATAATTATGTAATTTATTACTTGTAATGTAAAAGGATCATATTTTAAAACTCCTTACACTTCAAAGAGTATAGGTTCATAGTTAAAAACTCTTCAAAATTCATAATGAATGGATTAATAGAATGTCCTTTACACCATGCTCGACTATTAAATTTATCACTACATGAATTATTCATTTTATTTGGTAATTTCATTAAAAATCAATAGTTTAGGAAAAGCTAAAAAAATCAAATGGCCAATAGTTCTCTATACAAGATAAGTTGTGTGGATATTAATATGATCATTTGAGCTTGGAAGTGACATGTGGCTTTTGATGTTTCCTCCCATAGATAATACCCATATTATTTACAAATACAATAGAACATTCCTTGTTCAACTAGTCAAGGTTTGTGTGGAATGACGGCTTAAAGATGATATGAAAACATTGAATCCTAAAAGAGATGATCACTAGGTTAGTTTAAATAAGAAGACACCACACATAGTTGAGAGAATATGTTACTAAAGGGATTGAGAGTGAGTGTAGAACCTAAAAAATATGATATTGGTGAAAGTACATCTTAAGTTTTCTTATAAGGGATTGCATTTATCAATATATAGTTTGTTGTTTATTTATAAAATTATCATTTGGTTTTGGGGAAGAATCAATGATGGTATAAATTTTTAAATTTAACTAATGTATGACCTTCATTTCATTGATTTTGAAATATATTTTTTGCCAACATTATTTACCAAACTGTCATTTTGAATATTTTTTATTGGGTAGATTAATATCCTACATAATGAACTAGATCCTTATGTGGCGAAAGTAAAATATTTGTAATGGATGTCTGAAATTGTAATAAAGAAGAAAATTATTTAATCCCCTTTAAGGATTGACAACTTGCTTGCTTAAATATTTTTTTTATCATTTAGATCTAATAATAATATCTTCAAAAAATCTTTTATCTAAAATAGCAAGAGGGGATGAATAAATTGCTTCTATACAAATATTTATAATAAATTATAATAATCCAACATGATGATTTGATTCCTCTTACTTAAATTATGTATTGGTGTTTGGTAGTAATTCTGATTGAGAGAAATATGGTGTGATAACATGATATCCTCTTGTAACTTATATTAAAGTTCCTTCCATATCAACATCCTTGTGAATTATAATGTCAAAGGAGTTAAATAATTCAAGTAGATATTTACCTTTCTTTAATAGTGAGGATGATGACTTCTTACTATTCACTACTTGGAATCCGTCCTCATCAATAAATAGGTAAAAATATGGGTAAAAATATTTTGAGGAAATAATAATATTTATAGCTATCAAAGTTGAAGATTATACAAAAATTGAACAAATTTAAAAGAAATAGTTGTGTCAAGACAACATATGTAGAAATTGAAAGGGACCCTTTCATAATCAATAATATGTTATTTAAATTGATAATACTAATAATAATAACATACCTTTAATTGAAGATGATGCTTCAAATTTAATTTATTTAATATATTAAACCCATATTGAGATATTTTTATAATAAAAGAGATGGCTAAATTCTAAGCTAAAATACACATGTAAAAATTCTAAAATAATCTAGTGCTATTAAGTTGATAATAGGGCATGGTATATATTTGTACTATATATGAATGAGTTGAGGAAAATTTATTGTAAAGTGGACATAAAGTTTTCAAAATAGCCAAAACAAATCACACTTTAAGTGAACTTTCGAAGCTAAATCATATGAATTATGTGAGTATCTTATATTAACTTTTAAATAGAAATATATTAATGTTAACCACCATTCTTAAATACAATCATTATAAATATTAACTAGAGAAGATGCTCAATATTAAAATGGATCTTTGTTAGAGTCAATAATTGTCCCTAAAACAACCACACATGATAGTGAGATTGACTTGTACAAGAATCAACGCTCATTATCTATTTTCAAATTAGTCACATTAAGATCCTTAGAAAAAGATAGAAAAGTACTTATGTCTTATTGGGAAAATCCTATTAAAATCGACCCATCAAAGTTCAACCATAAGCTAAGGTAACTTCTCTTGCCATTAAGTGTAATTTATTAAAGAGAAAATTTGGACAAACGTGATTGTCTTAAACTGTGTGAGATAAGGTTTGAGCCCTCAATCTTTCCCTCTAAACAAAAACTAAAATTGATTTATAACATCCTTAATAGATTTTAGTTATAATGATTGCACAATTCCCAAAATAATCACATAAAATCCAATTCACTTGAACATTAAAACATATTTAGTTTATGGGTATCTCATAATGACATTTAGATAGACCTACATTGGTTCCAACAAATATCCCTAAAATAACATCATTATAGATCTTCATTAGAATTGCAAGTAACATCACTCTAGATCTTTATTAGAGTCGCAAACTATTATCAAAGAAACCACACTATAAATATATATTAAAGTCAACAACCATTTCCCAAATAATCACAATATAAAATCAAGAATCATTATTAAGATAAGAACGCTTATATTTTATCTTCAATTATTTGTAATCAAATTTAATCCTCAAATTACCAATACTACTTGTCTTCTATATCTTCTAGAGAAATACTTGTATCACAATTATAAAAGTTCTATTCCTCGAACCTTTTCACTCAATCAAATAACATTTATAAACTAATAAAAACTAGCATAATACACCATTAGCTTACATTAAGTGTAGGTGACTTTCTATATATACTTCTTTATTTTTTATTTTTTGTTTAAATTGTTAAAAAAAAAAAAGACTTTATTCACAGTCAAATCATTTTGAAAGCTATACCAGATGGAACGAGGAAGAGTTTTGGATAGACCCTAAAAAGAAACTCGTACATATGTCTAATATAGGGTCTTTAAACATAGTATGCTTTTACATTTGAAAGGCGACTTTAAATGGATAACAGTAATTTACCTGACAGGCAGGTTGACCGTCAAATTTATTGCTGTTCTGATGACTGTGAAAGTAAACCCACCTAAGATTCATCTTAAACTCTAGTGGTGACAACCTTTCTATCTGAGGTGGAACAAGGCAAGCATAATGACATCATCCACACACGGGCAGTGTGTTTCTTACATCATTCCCGTCCTATCTTCAACGTCAATATTAACCCCAACTACATGTGCTGCACTCATTCAATTATCTTTATAACCTTCACCTCTTCATTTTACTATCATGCTCATGATGATGACCATGATCAGCGCTAAGCAATTCTGTTGAGCTTAGTTATAGTCTTAGTTGTTTCCTCTTCATAGATTGTGTTTGTCTCATGGCTGTTAATGAGTTTTAGTAAATAGATTCCACTGGTTCATAGATTTTAAGCAGAATCCCTCGGCTTTAAAAGTAGCAATAGCAGTAGTACTATACTATTTACTGTTGCTTATAGATTGATTATATTTAGATTGGAGCGTTCCCAGGTATGTCTGTTACATTCTTCTCGGCCTTTGTCAGAGTGTTGTTATTGTATCCAATACCCCAGCGCCTAGAGTCAAGTCTATATACCAGAGATCCTTATTTGTATACCTTTTGTACTTGGAATTCTTGAACCTAAACTATAGGGTTTATGTTCCTGTTCAACCATCTGTTATGGATTTCAAGTAGAGAGGCTTAATCAAGCCTTCGATATATATTTACACAATCAGCGTATGTCAAGAGAACTTGAAAATCCTTTATATCAAGTGGTTGGGTAATCAGTATATATCTATCTGTCAGTAGAGCTTGAAAATCCTCGAATGGCAAATGGGTCATTGGTAGATGAATTAGGAGAGCTTGAGAGTCCTTGAATGCCATCTGGGTCATCAGTTTATGTATCAGGAGAGCTTGAGAATCCTTGTTTCCCGAGTGGGTCATTAGCATATGTATCAAGAGAGCTTGAAGAGCATTGAAATACCAAGTGGGTATTCAGTTTCTTTTGCTGTGCAGGATACCGACTTGGAGATTGCGGAAGAAATTGGTGTGTTGAGAGTGGTACTTGAGAGGACAGAAGAGCTTTAAAGTCCTTGAATAGCAAGTGGGTGTTCAGTCTATTGCGTGATCTATAGCATATACAAACTTGGTGGGTGATAAAGTTATATATACACTCAGTATATGCTAGAGAGGAGAATTTGGAAGACATGAGTACAGAGGTTGTAGTTGGGCATGGTGAAGGATCTTCATCCAATGGGACTTGTGAAGGCAGCAGGGAAGTCATTGCAGCCACTGCACCACCAAGCCGGTATGAATCACAGAAGAGGAGGGACTGGAACACTTTTGGCCAGTATTTGAAGAACCACAGGCCTCCCTTGGCCTTGCCAAAGTGCAGTGGGGCTCATGTGCTTGAATTCCTTCGTTATTTGGATCAGTTTGGCAAAACTAAGGTTCATGTCCCTTCCTGTCCATTTTTTGGGCATCCACATCCTCCTGCTCCCTGTTCCTGTCCTCTAAGGCAAGCATGGGGTAGCTTGGATGCCCTCATAGGGCGGCTGAGGGCAGCCTATGAGGAGCATGGAGGTAAGCCTGAGTCTAATCCATTCGGAGCAAGGGCTGTCAGGCTATACCTAAGGGAAGTCAGGGACATGCAGGCCAAGGCAAGGGGTATTGCCTATGAGAAGAAGAAGCGCAAAAGGCCTCCAATTCAGCAACAACAGCAGCAACAACAGCAGCAGCAGCAGCAAGTCCATCATCAGCATCAGCACCACCACCAGGCTCACTTTGTTCCAAATGATCCTAATACAAATCCTGCAATGATGATTGCCATGCCCAATCAGAATTGATTATGATGACGGTCTTTGTTTCTGCTATCTGACTAGTAACTTATATCTGTATTGGTGATCAGGTCTGTAATCAGAAAAGCCCAACTATAAACTCATATCTGATCATTATAACCCACCTTTCTCTTCTTTTTCAAGGTCTGTCGAATATGTATGTGTCTGCCTTCTGTTATATGTGAGCTCTATTATGTGTGCTTTTCTATCTATCTGTCTACAATAATCTATATGTCTAGGGTCTCATCCTGTTGTTCCTATGTTTTTAGGATCTGTCGCAATCTTCTTCGGTGGTCCTTCTAGGCTTTAACTGTACTGGGAATTGCCACATCCTATTGTAATATCCTCATATGTTTCAATGCACTTGCTAAAAAGTTTTTGAAATACTTATGCAAAGGGATCATTACTGTGTTCAGTTTTATATTAGGTATCAGATAAGATACCATTCCTGCAATGTCAGTGAATGTCTAAAATCTTTTTGGTTTTGAAGCCTGTTAAGGCCTTGTGAAGTCGCTATCTATTTACTCCATGTTTAAGCCTTGGTGTCGTTGTCTCACATCTGAAACTTGAGATCTTAGTCTCTGATAGTTTCTATATGATTAGTGGAAGCTTCGATTATTTGGACCTCTTGGGGGGGACCTATGCACTGTATTTGAGGAAACATTGCATGGTGGTCCTTGTTTGGAGGCCTTTTAATCCCTTTTAATGGATCTTTAAGGCCATGAATAAATCTGTATTAGTAGGAGCTTCACCGTGTAAAGGGACTAGCATAATCATGTAATGCAAAAGTAGATAGTTATAAGTAGTTATATTCATGTAGCTGCAATGTTTCATGTAGATTGCCTTCCTTAGCCTGCGCTCCTTGCAACTCTTATAGTTTGCAACGAGTATGCCTTTGGCAATGGAAGAACAATGTATCTCATATATCATCAATATCAATATCAGATCCATTAAAAAGTATACGTGCTATGGCAATGGCTGTTGTCCGTGATGGGCTTGGAAATATATATTCCGATGAAATCATTGCATTAGTATCCAATGTTGGGATTGGAATTTATTTTCTTCAATATTTGTGGGATATAGTTTGTGTTATGAATTAGATGAATGAATGAAGGTTGGTTTTTAATAATGTTCATCAGGTCAAACAGTCTATGGGATCATCAGACAACCAACCAAGCGGAAAAACCCAAACAAATAAACCGTCCACACAGCACCTACAACAAGATGAAAATTACCACTAACAACCTGGAAATCTGTTTCATAATGAAACGAAATTTTCAGTGTTCATTTTCTGAGTTAGACCTCCATTCGAATTGTTCAAAACATAAAACTGTTACGACAAGGACTGCAGAGATACTATTGGGAAACTGAATCATTTGTGAAATGAATTTCTTGCATAGAACAAATTAAAACAATATTGTGAATTGTAAGTTCGGTGCATTGTCAATGGCACGGGATGTCTGCTGGTTAAAATCTACCTAATTCTCTCTCATGTAGTTCCAGCTATCCATTGGTTAATGCATCGTGCTTTATCTATATTACATACTTCGAAAATAAAAGGTATGTTACATTCGTATTCTCTCTTTACAGCTCATAAAATTCTATTTACCCAAAACCTTTCAAACTCTTTTATGGACGTTTAATGCTTAGTACAGGCAATATTCAGTTAAAAGTTTTTTTTTTTTTTTTAAATTCTTAATTTATTGGTTAAATTATGTCTATTGGAAGAAAAGCTTTACTAGAAAAAAAATTCACAGTTACATATCAGAGCAGGCAGGCAACCAGTAGACAAAACCGGTAGCCGACACAGCAGCATAATACAGAGAACTTGAAAGATATTCAGTTGAAGTTACCATACCCACTCCGAATTTTGAGAATATCTTTATGTAAAGTGGAAGATGGATAGAATGCAAGTTCAGTATGATATATTTAGGATATAACGATGTAGAGATCATTACATAGTATATTGCATTTTAGTACCAGTATAGAGCATGTAAATTGTGGGGTAACCGGTAAATTCACTGCCAGCAATTCACCGTGGGAAAATTCATCACCAACAATTCACTGTGCAAAAATTCACTGTCATGACAAATTCACCTCAAGGAAAATTCACC
This sequence comes from Sequoia sempervirens, assembly GCA_007258455.2. Taxonomy (NCBI): domain Eukaryota; kingdom Viridiplantae; phylum Streptophyta; class Pinopsida; order Cupressales; family Cupressaceae; genus Sequoia; species Sequoia sempervirens. The sequence goes on along the minus strand of VDFB02110786.1, from coordinate 13,701 downwards.
ACCAGCAATTCACCGCCCAGTTTGTATGCGATGAATTTTCCAGGGCAGTGAATTGCTGGTGGTGAATTTTCCTTCAGATGAATTTGTCATGATGGTGAATTTTCGCACAGTGAATTATCCCGTGGTGAATTGCTGATGGTAAATTTTCCTATAACCAAATTGTGGACAATCTACATGTAGTAAAGTACTTAAGAGTAATTATATTGCTGGCCTCAAATGAATTAAATTTCAATGCCAAAGTAGAATTTGCTATTTAGTATGATAACATCTCTAATATGTATTTTCAAACTATAAACTCATTTTTAAATTTATTATATGCAGATGAGTACGACCCTTGCAATTGTATTTATTGAATTTGGCCTCAATCGGAACTTCAGCCCGATCGAAGGAAAAGTTCCAAATTGAAATTTGAGAATTATGATACGCTGATAGAGTTCAATGAACACCTATCACAAAACCTGTGATTTTTATTTCGTGTTGGAATACTCCACAGAGTCCGGTACTGTTACGAAGCCAATCTTATGTCAGTATGTTTCATAGAGTTAATGGAGCTGTGGTACTGTAGCAGTTCTAACTGTATAACTGTTGACCAGTCATCTGGTAGTTTTTGGATTTTATGATTTCTAATGTTTCTTTTGATTTGTCGTCGCCTGAAGTAGCTCTGCACTTGTTTTGTACGTACAACTGTGATCTAATAAGTGTAAGACATTAATATATATCCATATTTCCAGATCTAAATCTACACCTTTCATTTGTATTTCTGCTATATGTAGATCTCTCCAATTATTATGACATCTATGCTTAAGCTCATCTAGGTTTAAACTGCTAAACAATTTTTTGTTGTTCTAATAGCACTCTATTATTCTGAAGATGGATCACGGAATGTGATCCAAAATATTGATGAAAATCTATCACACAATCTAATCCAAAAACAGTTATGATCTATGTTCGATTTGTTGATACCAGAAAAATCTGACATGAATTCTATGAGATCTATGGTAAATTTCATTCCAAATGTACATTTTAAGACACTAGCCTTAAAAGTCATTTCATTCATTCATTATGCTGGAGATCTAACAAAAGACTTAGTTTTCTGAAGGTAGAAACCTAGTCCTATTCATAACCGTATGTTTTAGTTTCCATCCTATATCAGAGTTTGCTGGGGTTTTGCTACAGAGACGGTTTGCTAAGCCGCAGCATTTAATTACAGGAATTGCAAACAAAAATCGCTTTTATTCAGTAACTGCATAGCCATAGTCATCATTTCCCAAAAAAAAATTAAAGCTTATTCATGATTTTAGCCATCTTCAGGTCTTTCTGCTTTTTTGTTTGTTTGTTTGTTTGTTGATTTTGCTTATAGTTTCCTTAACCCAGTTAATATTCTTGTAATAATCACTTCCAGAAATTATTTACTGGATTTTCTTTCATTGTAAGTAATCATAATAGTTAACAGAAACCATGATGTTAGTCAATAGGTCAGTTACCAACATTAGTATATACTTAAGAAACAGATGAGATCACATCAACAAAATCATTAATGATCACACCAAAAAAATCGTTCAGGCACTTTAACTTAAAAGTTCAAAAAATCTACAAGCTTCGAAGCTTGACTTGCTTAAAAATAAGTCAAGCCATCTGATCAGGTTTTTTTATTAGATTGGCTCAGTTTTACATAAAAAGTTTCAAAGTTTTTGACTACAGAGGTTGCACGAGGGGCTGTCAGCACACAGCCACGGTTGAGTGAAGAAAACTAGAAGTCATCTACTTCTTTTGTCCTGCCTGACAGACATAGACATAAATTAATTGAACTCTTCCCCTATCCTGGAAGATATCTGTATATAGAACTTATTTAATGCAAATTCTGGCCCATCTCACCCATATGGGGTCTTACTCGTGTAATTTATCCATATACTTCGCTGGGTGACAGGAGGGGTTGATGTGAAGGAAAAAGCTGACAGGAGACAAGGGCTCCTTGTATGCAGGCTGGCTGCCTGGATCCCAGTGAAAAATCAACACTATACTCGAATGACTACTGAAATCAGTCTTGTCAAGGATTAAAGGGTGTTATGTACAGAACAAGGACCATGTACCTTAGACAAAACTTGCACCACATGCACAAAAAGCCACCCAAACCACGAAATACAATTCAATTATAACACCCAAAAAGAATAATATCAGAAATTAGCCATTCTTTATCATATCGTACAGTCCTTAAGAAAATGTTATCATATCAGAATCATATATTAGATTTACTTAAGACATTAGACAAGCATAAACAATATAACAAATTAGGGTTGAAAATCGTCTATCATACAATCATCCAAACAATAGTCTAACGTACACACAACCGTTTACAATTAAAAAATTAGGGTTAGAATATTGTACGACTCTACTCAAAGCTTTCCCACTTTCACGAAAGGCCATTAAAATCTCATAATGTAATGAAATTATATAACATCCAAGAGAATAATGTCAGTAAGGATTTTTTTGTTTGTTTTATTGTATTATTCTAGCCAGCAACTTGTATCACATTAATATAAAGCCAAAGCAACCTTACAATACAATACTATTAGACAACAGCCAAAAGAATAAAGTCTGAAGTTAGAGTTTATTGGGTTTGTTTATCATATCAAGTAATCCTTGGGAGAAAAAAAAATGGAAATCAGGCTCAAGAATACAATTATAAAACCAGGATATACTACAAACGAGGCTTAAGAATACAACTATAAAACTATTATATATTAGCTTCAAATCAACCTTAACAGTATATCTGAAGTTACTGCAATAGATTGTTCAGATAGCTGACATGCAATAATTCAAGCATATAAAAACACAGAATGATAGTCATAGGGTAAGTGTAATGACTTGCAAGTTTAATCAAGTGGGTACTCAGAGTAAGTACGTTGTGTGTTTCTCAAACATGTTCTTGACAGAAGAACAGGTCAGACTGATTTTATCTTTTATATATAATGTTGAGAGCTCAACTTTCAAAAAAAATGATAATATAGTTTGAGACATGACTGCTGTGCACAGGTATTGAAAACTCCCCTAACACCATACCTACAAAAATCAATTGATTGTGGCATCGACCGTCCTGAGTGGTGCTTGCATCATTCTGACATTATGCAGAAATTTATTATTATGCTAGATACCAATTGGCCCTCCTCCTTAACTTTTGCATATGGTATTGGGAAAGCTGAACAAATTCTATTAAATAGTATAGGATACATTAGGCCCCTAGTATATGAGCCACTAGATAGAGAGAGTCATGGAACATAAACATCATGTCAATAATGGTTTTAAACTAAGTAATGAGCCTTTGACTTCAGAAAATAATGATTGTGCTTCTAATTTATCCAAAGCAGTAGGCGTGTGCAGTCAATCACCTTGACAAATCTGTGATTATCCGATTTAGAAAGTTCCTTTTTATTGGATTTGATGATGTTTGGAAGAACTCTTCATTTTTCAGGCGGTGTTGAGCATTGAGAGCAAGAACGTTTGGCCCTGCTTTAATAATATTATCTTGATTTCTATATTCAAGGGATTGTGATTAGAAATTTAAGTGGTGTTCATCATTGAGAGCAAGAACTTTTGGCCCTGCTTTTAATAATAATATTTTGATTTCAATATTCCAAGTATTATCATTAGAAATTTAGATATTTTGTTGGATATTGTATATTTTTTATAAATCAATGTTAGATGGTTAATTGGTTTTAATTAATGAGATTACAAATGAGATATTTTTTTCTTATTTCTAAAGGGATTCGTGGTTTTAGTCCGGCTTCTAAAAGAATTCAAACACATCACTATAGTCAAATTACTACAACTTTTCAAATTATGATTCATACACTGATAATATTATATTCAAAATAGGCAAATTGTTGAATTTTAAAACATAATTATTTATGTGAAAAATTGAATAATTAGTATGGTTCTCTATAAAATCAAAAACATGTAAGTAAAAGAAAATAGTACTCCTATTCATCTTCATCATAATGGTAGAGAACTTGGTAGCGAGATCCAAAATATTGTAAGAAAAATTTCTAGGTGTAGATTTGGTCATCTACCACCAATTCATAAATGGCACAATTATATTTAGCAAAGAAACCTTGGAAGCATCTTGTTGATGGTGGTTTTAGCACTACCAACTTTGAGTAATGATAGATCACCACTCCTCTTGTAAAGTAGGGATTCCTACTTCAAGGTTCCTTTGTAGCGAGGTCTTGGTCATGATGCATAACTTAGTGGTCTACGTGATCAATTTAACAAGGGGTCTTTTGCTAGTAACTTGGACTTCTAGAATGTATAAACTCAAATACATACAAAATACTTTAAAGCACATATTTGTTCCTAGTAAATTATACAAATCTCTTTCAAATTCAAACCTATTACATTTCATCAAACATTATACTAAATTTAGCATATCTAAAACATTCACTTGCTCTCAAAAGTCTAAAAACTATCTAAACGATTTAATAAATAAATAAAAGACAAGATTAGGGTAAGAGGTTCAAAAATAATTCAAAATAAACAGAGAATGATAAATTTCATTCAATCTCTGAAAGATTAGGCAAAATCAATAAATCAACATTATAATGATCAACATTCACACAATCATATATAACATTAATGCAATCACCAAAAAAAATATAACATTTAGATTTTTCAAGTCATATCATATCAAAGCACCATATGCATGCCTTGATTTGACATAGGACTCTATGCAAAGCAATAAAAAACAATGATTTCACCAATTTATTCAACTTAGACAAACAAGAATGATCATACGATCACCAAGGATCAAGATTCCATTTTCTAAAAGAAAGCATGTTATCCTTTGATTAGAATATATAACAAAATACATAGTCTAGTAGAATAATCACGTTGAAAATTGTATCTTTTTCTATATTCAAAATGATTTCTAATAATTACAAATGTTTCAAAAAATAGATATAAATAGGAATCAAGCATCCCAAAATTCATGGATCTAGAAGAGTTTAATTGAAGTTGAAACAAAGGTGACTTACCTTGATTGAAAACTTAATTGGAACTAACTAAAAACTAAACTAAAACTAATTGAAAGTTAATAGTTTATTGGAAAACCTCATGCCACCTCAACACATATCAACTCATGTGTTGATTTATTACAAATATTAAAAGAATAAATAAATCATAAAGTAAAGACTTGCACCTAAATCACTCTATTTCGGAAGCTTCTTGAAAAATAATTGATGACTTCATTTAAATCACTAATTTGTTTGGCCCCTTATGATATTTCAATTTGATTTTTTGGGAAAAGGTAGATTCCTCCAATCTTTCCTGTAGCTCATCAAAACTGGCTAAATCTTCCTAGAATTTTTGAATTTTAGCTTTGAATTTCATCATCTGATCAATAAAATCTTTAGATATCAACCCATGCAATGACTCTGTGAACTCTCCAATCATCTTAGTTGATGAAGCTACCATTGATGATGTCTCCCAAAATGCATAGGAGAGGTCTTCTATAAATTTCTCAAATTTATTAATTTCTTGGTATGCTAAACTTCTATTCTTTCTCATTTTACTTTTACATGTTTTGAGCACTTTTACCCTCAATTGTGTTGCTTTTAACCATTATTTAGGTTTATCTTGGTCTCCCTCTTCAATGATAGTAGATTTGAAAAGCTCTTTAGAAGGTGTAGCCTTTATTCTCTAAAAATTGGGACATAATCTTCCCATGCAATAAGATCCTCATCAATTTTTGACTCAATTTGGTGAGCCAAGCTAGCTTCATCACCAATTGAATGATGAAATTTAACTACCTTCTTTATTACCCAACCTCCAAGTGCTTGTAAGTTCTCCCTAAGGAAGGTTTTCATCAAGGAGGAAGCTAATTGAAAGTTGTGGACTCATCTTCCCATAAGGCTATGCTAGGAAAAGTTGTGCCTCCCAAATGACAGTGCCTTTTCTTGGACCACTATCCATTAAAAAATGCTAAAAAAAATGTATTTCACTCTTTTGGCTTTGTGTGCCCCTCCAAATGTATCTTTTGTGGGGAAGTAGAAGAAACCACCAATGATTTGCTTGTACCTCTCCCCATTGTTATCAAGTTTAGGCAATAGATTTGTGGGAAATTGGGATGGGTAGGTTCCATTCCTAGTGACTTGTTGGAAGTCTTCCAATCATGGTGAAACATATAAATACAATCAACCCTTTCTTTCCTTTGGGTGATCTACCCTTCATTTCTCATATGGGATATATATAGAAGGAAAGAAATTATAGACTCTTGTCATTGATAGATTTCTCATCAATGTTGAAGTTGAATTAAAGAAACCTTGCTCTCTCAAGGCTTGAGTGGAAGATAGGGAAGTGCAAAAAGAAGAAATATAGCCTCACCTCTTGGGTTAGTGAGATCCTTAAAATTGGAACTTGGCCTCAAGGCTCCCCCTCGTTCTTGGATTTTTTAGGGATAATCCATTACATGATACTTGTCAGTGAATTGAGTGGCTCCTCCCCTAGTTGATTCATTGAAGTTCAATTTTGATGGTGCTATAAAATGAAACCCTAGGATTTCTAGTGCTAGGTGTATTGTCAAGTATTTCAATGGCATACTCACGACATTACCTCTAAGAGATTTGCTACTAGTTTGGATAATGAAGAGAAGGAACAAGCTATTCTCCTTGGTTTAGAACTTTGCAAGGCCCTTAAAATTTCTAAGGTTTATATTCAAAGAAACATGATAATTATTAATACTATTGAGAAGTGTAGTACACCTAATTGGAAGGTCTAAACATCTTTAGCAATGCTTGACCAATTCTAGACTCCTTTTCATTTCTCTATTAACCATGTCTATAGAGAATACAATAGGAAGTGGATTTTATCACTAACTTTGGCATGTCACAAGTGGATGTCACTCTCTCATATCACACGTCCAACCTATTGTGGCCTCCACAACATGCTTCCATTTTATGGAATTAGGGACTCTCACTTTAAAATTTATGTTTTATCCTTGATTTTATTTCTATATTTTACTCCAATTTGTATTTTGATGCCCTTTATCCTTATTAAATTCGACCTTAGTCATTATGACTTGTCAAGGTTTCAATTTTTCAAGTAGTTGTCTAGGGGGTCATGTGAAGAGTTTGTGTTTTTGTAAGTACTTGAGAAAATGTAAAATTAGTAATTGATCAAATCACTCTAACTCCTTGAATCAAGTTTTGATCCTCTTGGCTTTGCTTTTGATATTTGGAGTCCAAACCCTAGTACTTGGGAGTTTAGACCCTAAGTGAGAAATCAAGAAAACTTAGGGCTTCTAATGAAATGTTTAGAGATTGAAGTGCGATTTTTTTAGTCCAAATCCTAGAGTCCTTAGGAGTTTAGACCTTGAGTGTCAAATCAACAAAACTTAGGGCTTATACTAAAATGTTTAGAGGTTGAAGTGTTTGATTTTAGAGTTTGAAACCTTGAGTCTCTTAGAGCTCAGACCTCAAAGGGAAGGCTAAACCAACCCATACTTTGATCCTCATTTTTATCATTTGTCAAAGTTTTAAAGAGATATTTGTTGCATAGACAGTTGTCGTTGCACCAAAAGATCGACTTGTTAATGCCCGATACAACCACTAGAGTTAATGAATCCACAAGAAGTAGTTAAGCCATGTCACGAACACGAGTGCTACATTGCACATCACAAGGAGACCAAGGGTGCACACCTTGCAACAATCCCCCTAATGCAAGCGAGGGGTTCGAACCTGTGACCTAGGCTCTGATACCAATTGTTGCATAGATGGTTGTTGTTGCACCAGAAGATCGACTTGTTAATTCCCGATACAACCAAGCCAGAGTTAATGAATCCACGAGAGGCAATTAAGCCATGTCACGAAACTCGAGCACTACGTTGCACAACACAAGGAGACCAAGGGTGCACACCTTGCAACAATACCAAACCCTTGAACTCCAAGATTTTTGGAAGATCAAATCTCAATCTTCAAGTGAAGTTAAATCTTCAAGACCCCAAATTTTGTTTGATGGGAATTCATTTCCCACATGTGTAGAGGGTTTTTTTAATCTTATGCTTTGTTGCCTATTTATTTGTCTTTTTGTTGTGTGTTTGACTAGATTCAAGGGTGTATCCACCTATCAAACTTCCTCAACCATTCACTTTCAAATTTTGTTGCATCAACTAGGTGATCTCACATTTGAGATTTGAGATTTCCTGTGTTCTCTTCTATTACTTGCCCTTTACAAATTTCTTCATATTTTGTCTGCTATTTGAGTTTGTATTAAGATTTGATTTGAATATGTTAACTCATCATGGCTTCATGATCGTTTGAATAATTTTAAAGAAATCTACAATATTAGAAATGTTCAAGCAAAAGTTGTGCCCTAGATTTTTTAAAACCCTAATTTCATCACCATCAATTCTAACCACCCTTGGGAGCCCAAAGACTAGTTTTTTCGTGTTTTCAAAGCCATGCAGTAGGAATGTAAATGGAGAAATCAACTTAGAATGTGAAATCCAAATGGTGTTGAATCTCAACTTTGAAAAAAGAAACATTTTTCAACTTAAACTGAAAGCACCATAAATCTGGAAGTGGAGCCTCTGAATCAAATTTTCTTTGTTCACAACAAATACAGAACAATGAATAGCATGATTTTTGGCTTTCATGAAACTAAATTCTGGATTTCATGAAACTAATTTCACTCAACAAAACATTTAGGTCAGAGTCCGAACTCTGATCCTTTACTGCTTCCAGCCAAACTTACATATGTGCAAACTTTTATCGAGATCCGGAACCCCTAGGCACAAAGGAGAACTTTACGTGAGAAGACTTGTAAAGCTCCAACTCAAATCCTGAACCTCCTGTCATTGGTCGATGAAACTCTAAAAAAGAAATTAAAAAATGTAGATTGTCAGCCGAATGCTCGAGATTTTTATATTTAAAATAACGGTGAAAGTTTAAATTTTGAAGTTTTAAATTCAGTGTTTCATTTTTGTAGCAGTCCAACTGCTGTAGCAAGACAGAATGTCTGGAGAAATTCCCAAAAACTTCGGTGTTTCATTCTTTTTGGGACAATGCAAATTTTGAAAATGGAAAGGAAGCGTCAAATAGCTGAAACCTCGAGTTTATAGATGGCGAAGTCTTTTTACCTATTTAAGTATTATTGTGTTTCAAACCCTCGAGATACCGAATTTTATCATGAAACGAATCTATGAACTCTGAACTCCCAAAGGTTGGCAATATGAAATCTTCACTTTTCTTTCTAATTGTATTTCATTTTTACGATGGGTCATGGAGTATGATTCAAAACGTTGATGTAAAAATTGACAAATAGTTTTCAATCCAGAAATCTTGGCACCATTATTATGGACTGTGGAAACTTCATATTATTAATAAAATCTTCATTTAAACATCGAGGGCACCAAACTATTGCAAGTAGGAATAAATTTGGAATGCCAAAGGACATAGCATTATGTTTTAAAAACAAGGTGTTGGGTCCTAATTTAATAGAGTGCAAGCTTAAATTGGCGCTTCTATTATTTTCTTAGCTACATGTTTTCCATCATATATAATTGGTCTGGAAATTCTTCAATGGGTCATTTTGGTTTTTTTAGCTCAATGTTGTTCATTGTTTTTTCATATGTTTTTGTCATGTGTCAAAGTTTACAAAAAATTAAAAATAAAAAAGTTTGGAGAGTATTTGTCCATCTTCTGTCATTTTGTAAGATTGCAGAACTTAAAGGGAGTTTGATCATCTTCCACATTTACTTTTTTCCACTTGATTTCCTCACCTTTGTGGTTGTGCACTTTTACAAAATTTCTACATACTTGTGGACTTTTTCTATTGTCTCGACTTCCCCTTGCTCCCTCAAACTTTTTTCTCCTACTTCCTTCCATTTTTCCCTCTTCTTGTGGACTTGTGGGTTTATTATGCACCTCTTTCCACTTTTCCATTGTGGTTTGAAGTATGGAAGTTGAAGTATGGAAGTCCAATTGATCCTTGAATCATTTGTAAATATTGAAGACTTTCTCATAAGTGATATATCCAAGGATTTCTTGGATTTATGGATTTCTAATTATTTCATCCAAATTTTGGATGTCTAGATAGACCCTACACTTTCTTAGAATATTTAAGTAACGTGTTTTGTGAGATTCTATTGTTCATCATCCATCTTCCTTTTTAGTATGAATTCCCCTTCTAACTTGAACTCCCCTAAGCCAATTTTTCTTTCTATTTTGCCTTGTAGGCTTGTGGGTTTAATGTGGACTTCCACCACTTTCTTAGTGTTTCCTAAAGTTTCAATCTCCCTAACATGTTTATTTTTCTCCCATATCCTAAGTCATTTGAATTCCTCCATTTTCACACTTGGAGAATTCTTCTTAACCTTTGGGCATCCTTCACTTCTAGATATCCTTCATTTCCTATGACCCTTTAAATTCATCTTTATAAACCTTCCATGGACTCATGAAATTCTTCCACTTTCCCAACTTTCCCATGTCCTTTTGAACCCTACTTTCCCACACCTTCCTCCTTCCACAATTCTTTCATCACTTCCCCTTGCAAACTTTCCTTGTGGGATTTCTATCTTTCATAGACATGTCTAGGTCTGACCTCCACTTTTACATCAAATTATTTATACAAATTATTCCAAACGCCTCACCCACTCACCTAAATTTCACAAGATGCCATGAATTGTTAGATTTAACCCCCTACAACTATATGAGCACACTTATCTCACAAAAATGTCATTGCTCATACTAAGGATACAAATACCCTTGTAGATGTCAACAATGGATGAAGTTGAAGATGAACATCATTAATGTCAATGCTCGATTCTAGTCTATGTGTAGGTGCTATCTAGTTTGAGTTTGAAAATACATTTTGAACTTCTTCATGCTCTCCTTGCACTTAACTCAAGATGGATTTTAAGTGAATGCGTGTACCCATTCATGTTTAATGCTTTGATTTGAAAAGTTTCCATGTGACATCCAAAATCCCACCAAGGTAACTAGAACAAAGAGAGAGATTGAGAGAGGGGAGGGAGGGACAGAGATAGAAAGAGGTATATAGGGGTAGGTTAGATAGAGAGAAGTAGAGAACAAAGGTTGGTGGAAGGAAGAGAGAGATCTCACCTCTCTCTCCCTACCTCTCCCTCCCTCCTCTCTCTCTCCCTCCCCCTCTTTCTCTCACTCTCTCCTCTCTCCTTCTCTCTCTATCTCCCTCCCTCCCTCCTTCCCTCTCTACATCTCTCCCCCCCTCTCTCTCTCTCCTCTACTCCCTCACTCTATCCTTCCCTCTACATTTCTCTTTATCTCACCATTCTCTCCCCCTTTCTCCCCCTCTCTCTCTCTACTCTCTCTCTACTCTCTCTCTACTCTCTCTATCTATCTCACCTCTCCCTACCTCTCCCTCCATCCTCTCTCTCTCTATCACTCCCTCCCCCTCTTTCTCTATCACTCTCTCCTTCTCTCTCCCCTTCTCTCTCACTCTCTCCTCTGCTCTACCTTTTTCCTTCCATCTCTCAATCTCCCCACCTTCCTCCCCTTTTTGTATGACATCTTGATGCACATTAGAGAGAGAGAAGTGAGGGAGGGAGAGGTAAAGAGGTATAGGTGAGATAGAGAGGAAGGTAGAGAGACCTAGAGAGGGGAAATATAGGTAGAGAGAGAGTGGTGGGGAGCTATAAAGGGAGAGGTAGGTAGAGAGATGGAGAGGAGAGATAAAGAGTAGTGAGGGAAGGAGAGGGAGAGGTAGGGATGGAGAGAGAGGTAGGTAGATAGAGGGAGGAGGGAGATAGAGAGATGTAGATAAGGAGAGAGAGAGAGAGAGAGAGAGAGAGAGAGAGAGAGAGAGAGAGAGAGAGAGAGAGAGAGAGAGAGAGAGAGAGAGAGAGAGAGAGAGATGAGGAGGAAGAGGTAATAAATGATAGCTGAGATAGATACAATTAGAGAGAGGGGATGGAGGGGGGGAGGGAGGTGAGGGGAGAGAGAGAGAGAGAGAGAGAGAGGGAGAGAGAGAGAGAGAGAGAGAGAGAGAGAGGGGGGGGGTCTAGAGCATAAGAGATGAACAATGAGTGAAATAGAGAGAGATGATACAATTTAGGGAGGGAGAGGTAATAAATGATAGTTGAGATAGATACAATTAGAGAGAGGGGGACAGAGAGGGGGAGGGGGAGGGGGAGGAGGTGAGGGGGGGGGAGAGAGAGAAGGGGGGTCTAGAGCATAAGAGATGAACAATGAGTGAAATAGAGAGAGAGAGAGAGAGAGAGAGAGAGAGAGAGAGAGAGAGATGATACAATTGGTTGATGACTAAAATTTGACCTCTTGATTAAACTAAAATTTGACAAAGTTTGAAAATTGTAAGATATTCCAAAAACTAGAATTTGCATTATAACTCGGGCAAGTGCAAAAGGATGGGAGGCCAAAAAGTGGCCAACCATCTTTTTTTTTTTTAAGTCATAACGCGCTCACATTATAACATGCTCGCGTTATGGCCTGGTGTTGTCAAGCCTAAGGCTTAGTAGCACCAAGGCCATAACACACCTATGTTATAACGCAAGCATGTTACAACACAAGCACATTATATCTCATTATAACAAAAAAACAACATTTCCTCATTCTAATTACTACATTTTCTTGCAAACCTGTAGCCTTCAAACGCTCAAGAGCATGCTCATGTTATTGGAGACCGATTTCTTCATCAAATTGCTGCCAAATCTTTGCCAAAATTTTGCCATGACATTAGGGAGGTCAAAGGAGTAAGTTTTTTGTGCGTGAATTTGTTTCTAAATAGGAAGGTTTAATAGGATTTTTGATGTAAATTTATTTAATTTATAGGAAATGATAATCAACCTCCTAATCCTCAAAATCAGGGACTCCTTCACCTCAACTTGAAATACCTACTGAAGAACAACCCCAACAACAAACACCTCCAATAATTCCTCAATATGCTCCAAGAACTCAAAAAAACATAATGGGGAAAATTGAAAACAACAAAAAACAAATTGAGGATATCATTGCAAGGTTGAAAGATCCTATAAGCTTAACCTCGCATAGAGCCACACTTGCTCAATCACTTGAATCGATGTTATCAAACATAGATTCAATTAGCAAGAAAATGACTAGTTGGGTAGATAAGAGAAGAGAGTATAAATAGTTTTATGTTGATAAATTATCTTATAAAAAAGTAAAAGATGAGAAAATTACAAAATTTGACTTGTGTTCCCTATTCACAAACCCCAAAATAAATCAACCTTTACATTCTTCAAGCAAGAGGTTCCCTATCCATTAGTGCAACCACCAAGGGATAAAGAACCATTTTTGGCAAAGGTGGTGAATGGTTTTTGACCATCCACCATGCAACAACAATGAGGTGCCACAATATTTTTTGAGGAAACTTTACTGCGAGTTCATCCTCAATAAAATCCCAAACTATTTTGATATGTGGGAGTTACAAGGTAGAAGTGGAGGCTCAGTACAAGATAGAGTGGGGGCACGTTTTGACCCATAGTGGCCAGTGATATGAGCACTTGCTAGACCTATATACGAGCATGTGGCTATCCCATCCATTGTGAAGGAGAGTGTTGAGGTCAAGACACTACAATTGATTAGTTCCCTAACCCAGAGCATCATACAACATGCCAGTCCTAAAGCATAGGGTGAGCAAGGAAAGTCTTCAGGCAGTAGAGCTCCACCTCTTATTTTTCAAACTTGTGGGAAACCC
>VDFB02110785.1:0-18159 GCA_007258455.2 Sequoia sempervirens | reverse complement strand
TGAAAGTGAACAAAAAATACATCTGAAAGATATAATGAGCCAAATACCTCTCAGATAGACTGCCGAGTAGACCAAGAGTGGGAACGAGAATACTTCTTTCAAGATATGCAAGTCATCATGACTAATCCAAGAGAAATCTCCTCATAAGTCTCTTATTGAACTCACGTTCAACCAAGGTGTAGGCTTCTCGGACTTTCTGCTGAAAAAATTTAACAAGAGTAACAAGCAGCAATACATCTCTCATAAGAGAAAAATAGCCTCATCTTATTCTTCATGTATCCATGAGTACTAGCAACCGATCATCTCATGCTAAACTTCATCTGCATTACTGCACTATCACGAAGTATCAAGCAAGTAATCAAAAGCACCCAATACACAAAGAATTACTAGACCACTGTCGAAGCTCCAATCATCTGAATCAGGAACTTATCATGACACCGTGATCTACACATCCCCATAGGAGATACCATGCTTCAAGTGACTCCACCATTGTCTCAAGTACAATGCACAATGTCAAAACTCTAGTGCACAAACAAGAGTATACCATGACATAAAGCAAATAAACTCAAAACAACATCACCTGTCAAGCACCACCAACACCTCAGCCAAAGACTCCATGCATCCTCCATGGTTCCAAGATGTTGCACATCTTCAAATAATGTCCATGCAAAAGGACAAGAACCCTTCTGCAACACTATAGAAGGCCATTCACCACCATGTGATGAATCCACAGTCACTGCTAGAGCTCCCACTGAAACGTGACACCTGAGCTTTCCAAGCATCATGACCAACTGTTTTAGGTTCCCATAACTGACTATTCAGGTACTCAAGAATATCCATCCTCTCATCTCACAACAATCACACCAATGCACAAGTGACCACATACAAGGCCAGCTAACAAATCTGCATCACCAATGAATCAACCTCGTGGATAAAGACAGTCCACATCCAAGTTATCTCACTGCAACCAATGGGTAGCTAATCCACCAATCGCATAACTCGTAGATCACAGACATCGAACATGCAAACCCGTTATCACATTGAAAACTGCAACACTGAGATATCAAAGAGAATAACCACATAGACTACATGACTCAAACATCAAATCATGCCAGATCTGATTTTCCAATCATGTCCACAATGAGCACCATAATCAAGGACCCCACAAGCATTACCACAAGAATGCTAAGTAACAAAACACTTACCAACACTCCCATGCAGAGAAAGAGTCATACCTCCTCAAAACCATACACCAAGCATGCATGCAGACCTACAACTATCTCATCCAGCAACACCCCAAAGGGCCAGTGTCTAGACAATAGCTTAACATCAACTCCACATGATCACAAGTTTTGCTTAACCATGTAAAACCTACAAAACCACAGAGCCATGCAAGTACAAATCATCCTTAGAAAATAAAGCGGTTCAAGAGAATCGAATTTCCGGTGCTTTAAACCACCACCATGTACATGCATCGAGAAGAGAAAGGCCCTGGCCCCAGGCTTTGCGTCATCGTTAACCAGCCTTCAAGCATTGGGGTTAGCAGGAAGCGGTGCTTTCCAACACGGGAACCACCACCCTGCTTCAAGCACTCTCTTCCATGGTGAGGAAACAATCTACGGCTTCTCCGCCTCCACTTGAGAGGGCTGTCGCGGCAATATAGAAAGCTTTACTGCTACACGGCCGAGTAAGAGAAAATCCCTCCTTAACAAGGTTTATGCCTCTACTGGCCGGGGGCATAGATCACAACATGATCAACTCCACTTTTCCATCTTGACCATCCTTCAAGCTGCATGCTATCTTAGAATACCACAAGGCTTCTACTCATCAAAGGATCAATACATCAGTCCATTCCTCCAAATTTCCTCCAGCCCAACAAATTAAGAAATCTTCACGGGAGAAATGCAAACCATGCAAAGGCTGCATTACCATTTGTAAGGAAATCTAGGAGCGCATCTTATGAAAACTCCATGCAGTAGTGCCTTCGGTAACTTTCATTTCCAATTAGGTTGCCTCAAAGACACATACAACTATGTCCAAATGCGAAATAGACATAGTTAATTTCCTACATTGATCCATCTGAGAGAAACACATGTAAATTCAACAACAAGCATTAACAGATTCTACTATATGAACCAGAAGACATGAAAGATGAAAATAGAAAACCAAAACATAAAGATTTACATGGGGAAAATCCTTTTGGATAAAAAACCCCACACTCCAAAGATCGAGCCATTGTATTATTCAGCAACAGAAATGGTTACAATACAAATTCAGGCTCATAGCCTCTTCAGAGATTCATCTTGTTCATTCTGGATACAATTGGTAACATACTATCACTGAGAGATCAAACATGGAATTCATGATTAGGAGAGATTCCAACAGCATAACTCTGCCTCTCTCACTCTCTGCCTCAGCCTCATGACTTCGTCCTGTCAGCCAGCCACTCTGCCTTTCTCTATCGATCTCTCTCTGGCTCTCAGCTCTTCAGCATCACCTGTTATGGCCTCATGGCTCCGGCCTTCTAGCCAGCCACTCGGCCTTTCACATCTATTCGCTTTTTTTCCTTCTCTTTGACTTTGGCTTTATGAAATGGTTTGTTTCCAACTGTTGAATCATCTAGCTCAGAAATGATTCACATTCTGCTTTCTCTGATTTGTCCATATCTCACCACGTCAGACAATCTTCACTCGGTCAACAATGATCAACTTGTGTCGCATGTCGATGAGACACTAGAAGTGTCTCCCCGATGCCACAAGACCAGATTACACGTTGTCACCAAGAGTCATCTCCATCGGCAAGAGGTTCCACTGAGCTCATAAGTCATACCAAAACCCATTGTATTTCTATCGGCATCCATCTGTCGGCAAGAGTCTCCTCATCGACATGATTGGCGAGACCTCTCACCAACCTCCAGTTGAACTCATCCGCCAACTCTATCGCTAAGACATTCAACTGTCGCCAAGAGGTTTCACCGAGATCTTCAAGTCACATCGATCTCAATATTTCCATTGGCAAGACTATCGTAGATCGCCAAGACCTCATACCAAAGTCCTCAAGTCATGCTGACATGAGAATTCCATTCGCTGAGACAATCGTCTTTCGCCAAGACATCCCACCAAGCATTCATGTGTTATACTGAAGCATTCGACTGTCGGCAAGACTTATCGATTTTGCCGAGACAGTACACCGAGGTCTTAAGTCATACCGAGCGCCAAAAAATAGTCGGCAAGACTTTTGTCTTTCGCCGAGACCTTTCACCGAGCACTCATGTCTTACCGAATTGGCAAGACATTTGACCTTCGCCAAGACCTCATGCTGAAGTCTCCAGGTTACCCCGAGCCCACCTTTCACCAGGAGTCATGCCGAACACATCCCACACTGTCGGCGAGAGAAACATCCTTCGGCAAGACTTCTTACTGAGGCTTCCAAGTTATCCCGACATCACTGTTCGCCAAGAGTCATACCAAACCGATGACCCCACATGCTATCAGTGAGACTTTCCACATTCGCCAAGACTTCATATCGAAGCCTTATGTGTTACACTGAAGTCTCCAAATGTATACCCGTCGGTGAGACACATCACTATCGGTAAGACTTCTTATCGATCACCTAAGGGTTTCCCCAAAAGCTCCAACATTGTCACTGAGACATGTTACTTTCGGTAAGACTTCTCACCGAGCCGACATAGGTTACCCTGATGAATTCAATGCCTATCCTTGTCGGCAAGACCTTCCAATGTCGCTAGGACTTCTTTCCGAGTGTAGAAGTTACTCTGAAGCCCCCGGTCGCTATGAGTCTCACCGACGCCCTATTGAATGGCCTGTCGGCCAGAGTTCTCCACGCGATGAGAAGTTACAACGATGGCCATAAGTCACAGCGATAGATTCCTTCGGCAAGACAAAAGCATTGTCTTGGCAACATGATCAAAACATAAGGTAAACTACCAGTCGGCCAGACAACAAGAATGTCATAGCGACTATGCTTTCTCAGAGGTTTTAGCCTGTGAGATTGAGGCATATATTCTAACAGTAATATCTTGTAGAAGCATGTTGTTGGTCTAAGTAGTTGTATCTATTGTGTGTGAAGTCAACTAGTGCACAAAGAGCTGAATAGAAGTATGTATTTTTGAGTGAGCAGTAGTGACATAGAGGGAGAGTGTGTAGCACAAGAAGATAAAACATAAAATATTCTTAAGTGCAGAAGAGAAAAAAAGAAAGCAGTAGAGCAGACAAAGCAAACAAAATTAGAAAAAGCAACCTAGATTGTAATGCAGATAATCATCGAGGTGAATATATGTGAAAGTGCAAAAGAGAAGAAAGAGAGGGATAGAGATAGAACATTGATTGTTTTGTGTGCAAAAGAGAGAAGTACAGAGTTATGTTGTTGAGATTGCAGCTTCAACAGCAGAGTGTGTGTTGTAGTGAAAGCAACAATATACTGAATGTAATGATGCATAATAGGTTTTGTAGAACCAAATTGTATGCATATATGATTTTGTAATCATTGTACTAAGTTGTGGCTTAGATTAGGGTATTGTAGTCTCCTTGAAGTAGTTGCTTCTAAACTAGGTAGTTGATGCTTCCTTGGGTTGTAGCCCTAAAATGTTGTAACAGAGATTTGGATTGTGACCCTAGATTTGAGCAGTAGACTCAAGCAAGCTTAGTCACTGTGGTTTTTCCATGTATATCTAGTGTTATGTGATGTTTTTGTGTGCATGCATATTTCAGTATCACATGATTAGTACCTACACATTAAGGGTTAAAGAAAGCAGTTTGCACAAAAGGTTGTAAGAGCTAAAAATTTTAATATCTATTGATTCATCCCCCTCTCAATAGATCATTGTGTTCCAACATATGGTTAGACAAAAACTATGATATATTTATCATCAAGGAGAAGATGAATGTCTTTAATGGTTTCCTCCAAATCTACAAGATGTGACTCACAAAAAGACTTGCAATATTTATCAATTACTCATCCCAATGAACTATATCTAAAATAATGATACAAATATGATAATCCTATTGAAATTAACTAGAAGCCATGGATGTCAACAATCAACTCAAATAAAATAATTGATGTCAAAGATGGAATTTCAATGCATATTATCAGACTAGACTACCCATCCCATGATGTAGTGTCTATACCAAATGATTGAAAATGAATAACCAATCAATTTACCAATGTTGTGATGCAAGTGTTATTAGCCTTGTGATGATGAATCATGGATAAAGAAGATAAACCACTTGAATCTAGATTAGAGTTAAAAAATGAAAAATAATTAATGTTCATCTCTATAAGATGAGAAGGAACATTAGAAAAAGCCTTGATTCCATCACAACATTCAATACCTTTCAAATTAGAAAACTCATATATTGTATCATTGTCATACAGTATTTTATCACAATCATTACAAGGTTATAAAATTATCCATTATAAGACTTTTGAGAATGGAAAATGACTTGTGTCTCCATAGACCTACCAAATTTTGGTCCAAAGAGCAAAACAACACTTGATATGTGAGAGGTGACACATAGTGTCAAAATCAATGCTATAACTAATTGATCCTAAGACATGATCGATCCTATTAGCCCATGCTTGCTTTTGATACAAAGTACCTAATTTAGAAACATGTCCATAGAGATGGGGAAAGAGATGAAGCCACTTGAGATGTTTTAGGATAACATTTTGTCAAGACTTGCATTCCCTTTGTTTAGGGTGATTATAGAAAGATGAAAAAACACATTATAGACTAAGATAGACTCCTCATGAATAGATTATATATCACATCATGTGAAATTAGAACCTTTGTAGTAAGAAAAATGACCACTTTAATGCAATTTTCTAAAATACAGGACAAATTTTAATATGCAATTTCAAACTAAAATAATAGGAATTGGATACAAAATCCATAAAATTCAAATAAATGGTTGTAAATTTTGTAGAAATAGCTTTTGAACACCTATAAAAAGTCAAAATCTAACATTGTAGATAAAATTTATGCTTCTTGAAAAAATTCTCCTTTACAACAAATAAAATCAATCTCGAGTGCTATTAGCATGGTTGGAGGGTGGTGCAACTAGTAGGAATGAGGTGAGGGTGGTGGATTTAGGTGGTACAACTAGGGCTATAAAAAAATTACTAATAAAAAATTAGGTTAAAACTTTTGGTTGTAGAAATGGAACTTGAGGCCCTTTAAGCTACACATAACTGAGTGCTAACCCCAAATAGTGATTGTGGATTAAATCCACACTTTTGAGGTGTATGTGCCTTAGTGCTTGGTTGGACATGGTTGAAAGTCAGGCATCCAACTCCAGCCTCCTCTTTATTTTGTGGCCTTGGTAGAATTCGCTTTATGAAAGAGCTTCCCCACTATAGACATGTGGCACCCCCACGCTCACTTGCTACAAACAATACTCGAATTTCCTTTGGGACAACACCATGGTGCCACCAATGCATTGGAGGCAAGGAGATTCAAAATATGGACCCAAAATTCTACGTGGCATCACCACATGCTTTGAAGAGTGAAAGAGTTCCCTTTGCAAGAAAAAGATGCACTATTGGTCAAGTCGCTACGACAGTCCAAGTGAAGCACATGTCAGCATTTGAAGGCCCCTGAGTATTAAGGTAATGTCATGCCTGGGATCTATAGATCACATATGTGTGCACGTCAAAACATTTTGAATATCTGATTTTGTTGCCAAGTTTTCATGATGGAAACATGCGGGAGACTCCAAGTGTCAAGTTTTCTTGGCCTCGAGAGTCCCAACCATGAAGGGCAACGACACTTGTTTATTCTAAGATGTTATCATTGTCAAGGGTTACGTCTCGTTGGTTCTGCTTGTTTAGTTTTGGTTCCAATATTTGATTCCTCTCTCAGTAGAAATTTCTATTAACTGTTTATGGAGAGAATATATTGTAACTTTTAGTTTTGGAATAGAGATAACAACAGTTTATGAGATTGATGGTTGCCTATTATTTTTGATTCCTTACTTTTATAGTATAATCTTTCCATGAATGTTATAGACTTTAAATCATGCAAACGCTCTTTTAAATTGTTTATGGTGTTTGGAAAGTTTTGATCTATATTATGTAAATTAGTGGTGACTACCAGAGGTGTTTTTGCCGTATTGCCTTAATTAGTTTTATTTCAGTTTTTCCTACTTTCTCTCTTCCCTTTTCCTCTGAAATCATTTGAAGAGCCAACTTCTAAAACCCTGGAGGTCATTTCATAGACAACAAAATTGGGTCCCACATCTATGAAACTTCCCATAGGACATTGTTTGCCTAGAAGTGAGGGTTTTAAGCATCAGTAGTGACCACTAGTGAACTTTGGATGTAAGTCATTGATACAAATTAGGGATTTGAATCATATCCCTTAAAATCCCAATAATAGCCAATAAATCCTTGTCGCACCCTGATAAGTTATACCCCTAACCAATTAAAAATACCAAATAAAACATTGTGCCTTTTATGATGTAGGGTGATGCAAATAGTTACATAACTAGGAATATGCTTGAAATATTTTATTGACTTGAGTAACACAATCTATTTTTGACAAGTACAAACTATTTGGATAATAAAAATCCATATAAAATTGTATAAGATGGTACAACCTGAATTTTGAAGATACCTTTAAAATTATTGAATCTACAACTTGCCCAAACCTTATCAATTTTTATATCCATTTATAGGTTTTTGGGATTTTTGGACTCAATTGAGAATTATTTTATATTAGGATGCAATTTTCAAAAATTACTAATGGGCTACTATTAAAATTGAGAATAAAATATAGATCTAGGGGAAACATACCAGTAGTCACCAAGGCTAACTTTGTGCATTCGTAGAGAGTGGAAAATACGTTTGATTTCTTCAATTTTTTTTGGGCTTGTTCGTAGGTGAGTTATTAGCTTAAAAAGAAAATTTTGGCTTGTGGGTAGTTAAAATGCGTCCTCTAGAACCCATAAAGTGAAAGTGGTCAAAAAGAGTATTTTTAAACCTCCATCCACTACATCTTTACCACTTCACCACTACCCATTCATTAAAAGGCCATTTAAAAAAAAAGCCTATTTCTAATTATCAATAAATCTATTTCAACTTGTGTTTGTATGTGGGCCCGCTCATTTTTACACGTGGGTCCACTAGGAGGTGGGCGCTTATATCTCAACCTCACCACATTATCTTAATCACCACATGCCACATATACGTTCAACAAACCACGTGTATGGGTTTATTTAACTGCAGGTTGTCGAGCATCTTTAAGACCTAAACTAATTATCTCTCGTGGTTTTATTCCCCATTTTCACTTCTATCTTTCTTCTCTCGCCGTCATCATGGCCTCCTACGAGGTTCGCCACTTCTGTCAGCTCCCATATGCTCCCAGGTAACATCTCTGTGTGTTTTCCCCTGCACTATTGTTTGTTTAATAATGGGTTTTTGTTGGCATTGACAGTGTTTGTGTGCACTTTTGTGTGTTTTAGAATCATTTCTCTATATGGCATTGAGGGTTTGAATGTAATCATTTTTCATTACATACAATGTGAACGAAATAGAATCACTCGTGAATTATTCTATCTATGGCATCAAGGGTTTGACTGCTATGATTATTTTTGATGGTATACTAGAACTAATTACATAGAATGTTCACGATTTAAATAGAGCATTCTCGAATTTTTTAACGGTATAATCATGAAATTTAATGGGTAATACTATTTTTTCCTATATAATCATGAAATTTAATGGGTATACAGTTTTTACCCCAATTTATTGAGGGGTTTCAGGATACGGGTTAATTTGTTGTCTTAGACTTATTTGGGTAGATGTTTTGTATTTTCAGTAATTACAATTTGCACATGAACTTTAATGGGTATACAATTTTTGTTAGATTTTCTTCGAATCCCTACATTATAATCATGAAATTTAATGGGTATATAGTTTTTGTCCCAATTTATAGAGCAAATTTAGGATTACACATCATGCAACTCTCCTAGTTTTTTCAGTAATTACAATTTGCAAAAAATGATATATATATATATATATATATATATATACAGTCGTGCCATGTAGGGTTTCATCACATGAAGCTTCACAGACAATGATATATTCTTATCAGATTGTATATATATATATATAGTGATGCCATGTAGGGTTTCATCACATGAACCTTCGTGAACCATATTTTCTGTCATCTTTTTATGAATCTGCAAACAAAGCATTTATCTGCCAAGCAATCAATTACATGTGTCATTTTTACCTATCTTTTTTGACTTGATTGGGCATAGCATGACTGCTTGACCAGATTATGACTTCTCTTCAGAAATGTAATGCAAAACATGCTCAACATGTAGTTATCAGTTGTCTTGACATTAACATGAGCCTCTTTCAATGTCTGTCATTTGTGTACCAAAGACCTCAACTTGTCTCCGGTTAAATCCATACCTTGCACAATCAAACAATAGAAACTTCAAACAACCATGCATAAAGCATAAAATTGCAAAAACCTTAAGAGTGACTGAACATCTTGTGCACGAATCTTAATCTTTTGTAAGCCTTATCCTCATCATTTTCAAGATTAGCTAGAGAAATCTCAAACACACAGTGCTTCAAACCATCAGAAGCAATCTGCATGACAATCTGCATGAAGATTAGCTAGAGAAATCTCAAACACATGGTGCTACAAAATACTAACCATGAAAAACATTGAGAACCACCAAAACAATATGCAACTTACAAAGATACTCATATATTTAGAGCAACATGTGTGTGTGTGTGTGTGTGTGTGTGTGTGTATATATATATATATAAGATTATATATGTATAATCTTATATAGATATATATCTATATTAGATTATATATGTATAATCTTATATAGATATATATCTATATCAAATTATATATATTTCCAATTTATATAACCTAATTGCTCTATTTCATTTAAACAAGTAAAAGCCAGGATTACATGAATTTGTTTGTAGATATACATATGCAGCCTGAATGTAAGGGTGCACTCTTAAGCCTTATGTGATCATGCTTGTTTATGTTTCATATTTTCAAACTCATATTTATGCTTCAATAACAAGTTCACATATACATATTTATATATTTAATCTGATATAGATATCTATGTATATAAGATAAAATAGATCTATATCTATATATACAAGATTAGATATATATATATATATAATCTTGTAATTATAGATATATATCTATATAATATTATATATAAATGTATATGTATATATATATAATCTTATATATATAGATATTGTGGACACGGAAAAAGTAACTGTTCTACTTTTTCTCATGTTCAGGCCCTCTGATTGTACTTTGGCTTGATTTTTTTTAGATTTAATGTTGTAATGTGGCCAACACATTCACATTAGGTCTTGGATCCTTATGAATCATTAAGACTTCTAGGATGTCTTGTAAAAGTGTTGTGAAGTGTTGTAACCCACTTTCACACTTTTTTAGGACCCTTTCATCATAGTTCACCTAAATAACCCCTTTTTATCACTTACCAAGTCTTATTTCAAAGTGTTGTAAAGTGTTGTAACCTACTTTCCTGCTTTTCTAGACTTCTCATCACTAATTCAACCCTTTCTCATGTTTAAATGACCCTTTAATGCACTTTTTGGCCCCCCTTAAGTGTGTTTTTGAGGATATTCCTGTTAGAAAAAAATTAATGCTTTGTAATTCCCAACACCTACTTAATTTTCTTAAGTGGGACTAAGTCACCAATAGGGGCAACATAGTCCTTTTTGGCACAAAACTCAAAATTATTTCAAATTTCTGGCAGGATTTCATTCTCTAACCCTTGAGGTCGACCTGTGATGTGTTACTTTCAAGAAATTTAGTAAGAACAAGTATAAATAAGGGTTTTTCCCCTCATTTTTCATCTCCTACCATCTCCTAATTTCTTGCACTCATTAAGCATTCAATCTCACAAGCATTCAAGCAATCCAAGCATAAACAAGTCATCCATTGGAGCACTTCATTGCATATCTTCAAATTTACACATCAAGGGTTTGGTAAGTTTATTACATTGCATGCTTTTTATTTATCATTCTCTTTCCATTTCATTTCATTATCTAGGTTTTGATTACCAAAGTGGGGTTTGACCAAGGCAAACCCCTATACTCTAACCCTTAACCATTTTTCCCTCTTTGCATGTGTGTTTGCAGACTTTGTAGGCAAATTTGTCAAAGAAATTGCTGTTGAAAAATGGTCAAGTCATCAAATCTATTCAATTCAATACAACCCTAATTCAAGCTTGGAGACACCTTTTACCCTATTTTCTATAGAATCAAGAGCAGACACTTGTCAGAAAAGCAAGTGCAGACCTAAAGCTATATGATTCTGTCTCGAAATTCTTGAAATCTGCAAGTAGACTAAGTCACCACCAGTGGCAGATTAGTCCCACTGCCAGGCCTGAAGAGCGGTTTCTACATTTTTGGATACCCATTTAGCAGATTCTTGTTCCTGCAAGTTTTTCCCAAAACTAGGACTAAGTTGCCCAGCCTAGTGTAAGTGTCCCAGTCAACATTTTCAGTCAATTTTTTAGGATTCCAAAATCTCTCCACATTATATTTTAGATTCTAGGTGCACCTCTCCAATTTTGTAGTTATTTCATCATTTACTTGCATTTTTAGATGTTTTTGAATATCACACTATGTTTTCTAGCACTTTGCATTTCCTAGGTTTTGCATTATTAAATCATTTTATTTTCAGATCAGTGCACTAGTACATCATAATTAGACATATTACATCTCATTTACATTAATCTTGAGTGTAGACATTTGCATTTTGGACCCCATCCCTTTCTCCTTTTAGGTGAAAAACCCTAGAAAGAGCTAAAGCGGTTGGGCAATCTAAAATCATTGTCCATATATATATATAATCCATATAATCTTATATAGATATATATATATGTATATCAAATTATATATACAAGATTGTATATGAGGAACAAAACCTCGAGAGATAATTAGTTTAGGGCTTAAAGATGCCCGACAACCCACAGTTAAGTAAACCCATACGCGTGGTTTGTTGAACACATATGCGGCATGTGGTGATTAAGATAATGTGGTGGGGTTGAGATATAAGCGACCACCTCCTAGTAGACCCACGTGTAAAAATGAGCGAGCCCACATACAAATGCAAGTTGAAATAGATTTATTGATAATTAGAAATAGGCTATTTTTCATTCAAGGCACCATTGAAATTAGACATAAATGGCAACTGCAATATGAAATGACTGATTGTTTCCCAGGAAAATTCAAATTTGAAAATCAATCACCACAATTCAATGCATTCAATTTACACATTCGAATGATTTTATAAGAGGGAATTTCCAGTGTCATTTTCATTACAAATTCTCCTATGCTTTCACTAAATATCCTCTACAAAATTCAGGTCGATACACCCACAATAACTAAATTCATGTTCTCATTTATCAATAGACTATTTTATATTTGTAGACATCCAAATTTGGACACTTAATTTATCCAAATTCATCCCCTTTCATCTTATTTTCGTTAATTAAGTAATATTGCTATTATTTAATTAATATCCTTAATTTTGCCAAATCCCTAAGGTATTTATTAATTAAATACTTTACTCTCCTTAATCCCCTTTTCATCAAATGAATTAAATAAATAATACATTTATTTAATTCCTCACATGGCATTTTCATCTAATCCTAATCCATTTCCTAATCTCTTCATTAAGGATGTGCACATGCCTAATCCTTGATTAGGATGTGTCACATCCTCCAACTTTTGCAAGTTGGCTTCTAATCCTAATTAACCCCTAATTATTTTCTAACTACTAATTAATTAATCTTAATCAATACCTTGGTCAACTCTCTCCATTTCCCAAGGAATTTTTAATTCCTTTTTATTCCTCCAAGAATCCCCTTTTTCCATGCATCTTCTAGAACCTTTGACTTGTCACATCAAGTCACATGTGACAAATTCCCACATTTTGGGAACCTTGTCTTATCCACCAGATTCTTCCAATCATTGTGAATTTTTAATTCACTTTTATTCACCCAAGATTCTTCCCATCTCCCAACGTACTTGCAAGGTACTTGTACTTCCTCCACCTCATGTACCTTTTGTCCACCTCACTTACACCTCATCTCCTCTTAGCCACTTCACCATCCACATGTCAGGATGTGAGGGCTTGTGAGTTCTCAACCCACCATAGCCCTTCATCTTGACCTTGTTGGATCAATCTCAACCGTTGAATTCTCTAGAGAATTCAAATTCCTCTATAAATACCCCCTCCTCAAGGGCATTTTCAACACTTTTGATTTTCATAACTACATGCTGCCAATTTGCATTCTCAATCATCCACTATCATCTAGCCATCCATCTTAATCATTTTGCATAAGTTGATATTGCATTTAATCACTTAAGAAATCATCTAAGGAGCACACAAAATCATCCCAAGCAAAGGCCAATCAAGGAGTCGTCAACAACAAGGAAGGTGAAATCATTTGCATCTTGTTTTATCCATTTTCCTTCTTGTTTTATCACTCTTTAGGCTAATCTTGAAGTGTCCTTAGTCTTTTATCATTCGCATTTTTAGTTATTTTGCACATTAGAGTAGGGTAAAATTCCAAGGTACACCATTTCTAGCATGCCCGGTGGGACCCACAAACGGGTTATTACATTTAATATTCATCTTTGCTAAGTATTTTGCAGGAAAAGGTCGCAGAAAGGTGGAAGCGCCCTCTGCTTTACCGCAGAAAGGTGGAAGCGCCCTCTATCCTACTGCAGAAAGGCGGAAGCGCCCTGCCTTACCGCAGAAAGGTGGAAGCGCCCTCTTGTCTGCTACAGAAAGGCAGAAGCGCCCTATATCTGAAAGTGTCATTTTCTTCTAACAAGTTTGCTGCAATTAGGAGTATGTTTAGAAGGTTTTTTTAACACTTTCTTGCAGTGGGGGCGTACAACTTTCCTTTTAAATAAAAAAATAAAAAATAAAAAAAATTGATAAAGTTTACCGCAGAAAGGTGGAAGCGCCCTCTGCTTTACCGCAGAAAGTGCCCTGTTTTCGCTGCGGAAGGTGGATGCACCCGTTTTGCTTCTGAGGAAAGTGAGGCATACGATTTTGCTCTTGAGAAAGGCGGAGCCCTCTGGCACCTGCTAGCGTAGAAGATTAGAACACCGGATTTTTATCGCAGCCCCATTTTTATGCAACGCCGGATTTTATGCAAGCGCCAGCTTTTACCTTGGCCCGCGCCCCCATTTCACGCATCGCCAGCTTTTTATCACGGTAGCCAGTTTTTTTCTGATTACACCCCACTTTTACCTTGATTAACCCCAATTTATCACGGCCCCCATTTCATGGCGCCCGGCTTTTATCTGAGCCAGCTTTATGCAATGCACCCGTTCTGCTGGCCGCCCACTATGGCGCACCACTTTTACGCAGCGCCCCGTTTTTACGCAATGCCCCCTTTTTATGCAACGCCCCATTTTTATGCAGCGCCCAACTTTTTAAGCAGCGCCCCGCTTTTATGCAGCGCCCCTATTTTACGCAGCGCCCCCTTTTTACGCAGCGCCCCCGTTTTACGCAGTGTCCTCTGTTTTATCGCAGAAAGCTAACTACGCCCCTTTAACTTCCCGAGGCTATCATTTACAAACCGTACATCGAATCAACTTTGTTCAAAAACCAAAGTTGCTTAGTTTTTCAAGCTCTATCCAGTGGTACCTTCCATTTTCTCCTATCAAGAATTTGACCATCCCAGGGTGGCCACGCCCTGCATCGCGGGGTGGACACGCCCCTAACTTCCCGGGGCCATCATTTACAAACCGTACGTCGAATCAACTTCATTCAAAAACCAAAATTGCTCAATTTTTCAAGCTCTCTATCCAGTGGTACCTTCTATTTCCTCCTATCAAGAAATTGACCATCACAGGGCGGCCACGCCCTGCATTGCAGGGTGGACACACCCCTAACTTCCCGGGGCCATCATTTACAAACTGTACGTCGAATCAACTTCGTTCAAAAACCAAAATTGCTCAATTTTTTGAGCTCTATCTAGTGGTACCTTTTGTTTCTTCCTATATAATCAAACCAATCCATTCCTCTAATCAGATACATACAATCATCTTCATCTAATCACAATTATCCAATCAACATCATCTAATCATTTGATTCTATCCCATCAAACTGATCTAGTACTTTAATCAAATTCATCAAATCATCTACCCAATCCAATCATGCGTCTACTGAATCCCATCAAAATCAAAAGCAATCCCATCTAATCATCCTAATTTGAGCTTTTGTCCAATCCTGATCTGAGCTTGACCAAAATCTTGATTTGAGTTTTAATCTGTTCCCATCCAAAATATTTTATCCATCCTCTTTATCTTGTCATCATCATGAATCCTCATCCTCCATCAATAGCGGTCAAGGGAAACCCTAATTACATCGACACTGATAACGAAAGTCTTGTTGATCAAGAGGTATACGACATAGATCCCCTTGACACTATCATCTCTAGTAAGCTTTCTCCACCCACTTTCCAAAATCCAATTAAGCCTAATCATGTTCCTTATGCTACCTTTGACAAGGGGTATCCAGTACCTTCCCCTTCCCCATCTACATCATCCTCTTATTCAACATCCACATCCTCTTATCCTCATCTTCCATCACAATATTCCTATTACAATTCCCCATACATGACCCCCTATCCTAATCCTCTATTTCAGTCTTCCCATACTAATCTTACATCCACACCCTTTTTCCTTAATCCTATATCTACATATCTTAATCATAATCCACCATCCCAATACCCTTATTATAATCCATCCCCCACATCCTTTTGTCCCACTACACCACCTATATCCTCTTGTCCTAATCCACAATCCATGTCCCCCTATCTTAATTCACCACTCCAATATCCTTACCTTAACCCTCCATCCAATCCTAGTCCTCCATCTACTCCTAGTCCTCCATCCAATCCCATTCATCTATCTACTCCTAGTCCTCCATCCAATCCTAATCCCCCATCTACTCATGGTCCTACATTCAATCCCATTCCTCCATCCAACCCTAGTCCACCAATCCATAATCCCTCATCCATTTCTACCACCCTAGCCAAGCCAACCATATGCAAGTCTCTTATTTTAGAAGTTCTCCAAGGACTCATTACAAAGAAGCTTAACTCTAACCTACATCATCTTTCAAGTCATGGAACCATGCCATCTAGATCCATCATCCACTACACTAGTGATGAGACCCTTCTCCATACCACACTCTATTATCGGGATGTTACCACTCCTAGTAGCAATTCAAAACCCATTCCAATGAACTCCTTTATGAATCTTCCATCCCTCTCCATCTTCCCTCTTAATTTGAAGAGTCCTAACAAGACTGCTACCATGCTCTCCTGACACGACATGAGTCACGCCAAGAGTCTAATCCAAAGCATGCCAACATATCCCCCTCTCCATATCAAGATCCTACCATCCCATCTAGTCCACCTCAAGATCACAGTCCCCCATCTATTCCATCCCATGATCCCCTTGTTGTTCAAGCTTCCATCG
Source organism: Sequoia sempervirens (assembly GCA_007258455.2). Taxonomy (NCBI): domain Eukaryota; kingdom Viridiplantae; phylum Streptophyta; class Pinopsida; order Cupressales; family Cupressaceae; genus Sequoia; species Sequoia sempervirens. Next base: position 1,602 of record VDFB02110785.1, on the reverse strand, counting down.
CTCTATCTCCATCTCCATCGCATGAGCCCAGTACCACAAATCCGCATCCTATCATGGCTCCCTACTTCCTCTCCTCATGTTGCTATCCCATCATCTCCTTCTCATGATCCCCCATCATCGCCTAAAAATGCTATCCCCACACCACTTGCATATCCCCTTGGTCCTCTCACATTCCTCCATGGTGGTCTCCTCGCAGAAGAAAAACACAGCATATACACCAACCCTCCTCTTCCACCTAATAATGAACTCGCATCATTCTTCCAGAATAACAAAAATCTTGTCCTAGATCAAATACTCAAGAAAATGAACTATCAAGGAAAAGGTCTAGGCCTTCATGAGCAAGGTATTTTGGAGCCCATCCAAGTCAATGAACAAATATGTATGCAAGGTCTTGGATGTACTACTCATGACTCACAATCCAAAAATGTTGGTACAACCTCTAGACGTCCTCAACGAGCCTTTTCCAAAAGAAATGTTAGCTCTTTCCATCACTCCACCAAATCATATGCTACCATCCCTCCTCCTCTATCGTATCGCCTCAAAACCACCATCCATATTCCTCCTTCATTTGCTCCATCCATTTTGGGTCCTTACATCCCTCCATCTACCATCTCCAATCCTCCATTTATCGTGCCCATGTTTCCTCCAGGTCCTACGTCTATTTTGGGATCCTATATCCTAAAATCACCTCCTCTGTCTCATCCTATCCATCCCTTCATCCATTCATCACCTATCCATCTCATCCATCATAAACATCCCTCTCACATATCCTATAATCAGGATCAACAAAGGCACTTACCTAAACATCCTCCATCTACACATAATCCCCATACTCCTACCTCCATCACTCCACATCATCCATCTCCTCACACCCATCCCATTGCTACTAAAAGAACTTTGGCTGTTAAAGAAAAAATGCATAAATCCAAGCATCCACATGAATCTACAGCCCCATGTCCCTCTCTCTAAAATACATGGTGAAGAGAAGAAAAATCTAAATATAAATAAAATCTGTAGGCCACAAAGGCCCACAAAAGCAAAGATCAAAACCATGTGGATCCCAAAGAAAAAAGATGCAATGCCATCACATGAAAAATCAGTAAGAATATCCAAAGTCGCTAATCCAAAAGCTCATCATACACCCCTTTCATCTCCTAAGTCTGTTTTGGGTCCTTATGTCCCAAAGTTCACCATTCCATCTCCTCCATTATCCCCACATTCTCCATCCCTTAATCCTATTATCTTTTTTCACATCCACCACCACATGTGCCAATGTTGGTCTTGAACACATCTCCCCATCACATATCCACCCCATCATTCTATCCACACCCTTTCCAGCATCCCATCCATTATCCCATGTATCAACCCCATCAAATCCTCTAATTCATCCTCATGCATAATCCATTTATCCTAATAAGGTTGTACCAACATCCAACAGTCACTTCAAACATGGGCTCTTAACACCTTGATCCTTATCACATGTCTTCTAAATCTGCTTATCCACTTCCTTATCCTTACCCATCTCCTTTTTCATGACATCTAAAAAGTCAAAAATCCAGAAAAAAAAAAAAATTAAATAAATAAAATAAAATAAAAATAGTA
>VDFB02110784.1:0-12247 GCA_007258455.2 Sequoia sempervirens | reverse complement strand
ATATCATAGTATTGTGCATCACCCATATATCACATGTTGCTTATCACACATATCATGCCTTCAGTGTAAAATAATGTTTCATATATATATGCTATTACATTGAAATACATCAATTAGATCAGCCTAATTAGATGTATACATACTTGATTCAAAAATAGCTTGTCAGCCCAAAACAAAACTTCTTTTGCGCTCAAACCAGAATGTGCAATGCATAAAATAGGTTGGCTCAGACCTAAGAAATATCTTTTTATCATCCACAAAATGTATTAATCTTCATACCACTTATCTATGTCGACTGAAGGACTTGACACATACCACTTTGCACAATTCTGAGCAAAAAATTGTATGTCAATCTTTTGTCATTTATATCTTTCAACCCACTCATCCAAAATCACTCAAAACTTGTTCGTAGATGCATTTAATAGTCTTGAATAGCATATTAAAACGACATAGATTGATCTTCTAACATGAACAATTCTGGATCAAATTACTAGATCAGAGTAACACAAGTATTGTTTACCAGATAAAAAAAAACTATCATCAAACAATGTTGGCATCAATGACAACACATCGGAGGCTTTCTTCTTCATTCTTCCAACAACTAGTGCATTTTACAGCCTATTGAATTTAAATTTTTTTTTTCACTCCTGAGCTCACAACTTTTAACTAGTTTCTCTATTTTTTGTGATTCTTGTGGCATTGGAAAGGTATTTTAGAGTTCTCCATAACTATCTATGCACTTTTTCTAGATTTCTCTCCAAATATATTTTATTTAGTTTTTTGTGTTTTCACATTTTGGTGAAATACTTGGACGTTTTAGGTCTTGGAAACTTTTTGTTTGTGTGGGATGATTTTTGGCTATTTTACATTTATTTTTAGTATTTTATCCTATTTGGACACTTTAGACATGTTTTGTAATCACTTTCTCTTTTATAGACGCATCGAGATAAAGTGTCACTATTGTACATATTTTTTGAGGATTTCACACATCCTATTGTACATTTTATACTCACACTATTTTATAAAGTTCCATGGGAGTATTTTGTAGTACTTTATTTTTTCCATCACCTTTTTCAAGTGATTTTTCCTTCCACAACATTAAATCCTATTGATTCTTGTCTCATGTATATCTGCCTTGTTTGCACACTCTTTTTCAATTTCAAGTACTTTCATGTACACATTTAGATGATATTTATTCTCCCTCATCCACTTATTTGTGACAAAAAAATTTAGTGGATCTTTCATGGCTCTCCCTTGTTTTCACTATGGTCTATTTTTGGTGGTAATGCTTCTTTATTTTCACTTTGGAGTGATCTATGTATTTAGTTTTTGTTCTTATGCACTAGATAGATGTAGTGGTTGGTTACCCATGGATTTCTATGAGATGAATCACTTAATAAATAGACACTCTTTCATTCATTTTTTTGGAGGTGACCTTCCATTTTCACTTGATAAATGTTCTTCATACCTTTGGTACATGTATTTTTGACTTGCATGTTGCATGGTTGAGGAGTCTCACTAGGATTGCTCATGTAAATTCATATGTCATTTTGATCAACTATCAAATTTTTGCCTTTTTTTTCCATATATTATCATTTTTCAAGTAGTGTCATTTGGGACACTCATGCAAATTCTTTTTTTCTTGATCCTTATCATCATCTACTTCAAAGAAGATTCTTCATTTCAGCACTATATTAGTTATCATTTGACCATTGTCTATCATGCTTCGGCAATGTTATTCGTGTTACTATTATTTTTGTGACATTGGTTTGGATGCTTCTAAGTCCTTCATTCACCTTATTTTTTTCCATGAGGTTTTTTTCTTTTCTCTAATAATTAGACACTTTATTATTTGTACATGGGTACCTCATCAAGCCTTGTTGTTGGGACCCATTCGTGCTTTCTTTGCTTTTTATCCATTGGTTTTTTTATTTGTTTAGCTATTCCCTAAGTTACACTTAAGGGAATGTTAGAGTAATCACTTCATTAGCTAATAATTAATTAATATTTAATTGATTATTAGGTTAATTTCACTTTATGAACTTAAGATAAACTTGGGAGTGTTTGTTTCTTTTATTAGATTGAGCTATTATTAGATCATTCTATCTTATCACATGTGATGTTCACATTTTTCATGATCTAATCCCTTTCTCATTTAGGGTTTTCTCTTATAAACACTCTCCTTCATTGTAGTATGAGCTCTTCAAAATTTCAATGAAAGCTCTTGGTATCTCTTGTAAGTTTTTTTCTTTTTGAGGAAATATAAAATCATTATTAGAAACTCTCATGTGTGGAAGGTGTTCTTTTTTTATGCTTAATCTTGCTTCTTGTGTGTTTTCATAATTCCAACAAAACTAACACCAATATTTGTACAATAATAATCATGATTTATTCTTGGGTATCTATGTTAAAATTTAAAAAAAATCATCATAATTCTAGACATAGACCATGATAAGTTATAGGGAAGGGAAAACCTCATGGAACATCATGTGTCTCAATCCAATATTTCATGATCTAGTGAAATAGTTTTGCTTAACAATATTTTTTATTTTTTTTCTTCATTCTAAGGTATGCTTACTAGTGATTACATGATCATAAATATCATGGTATTCATTACTAAAATTTTGGATTTTACATAGTTTAAAATATTTCATTCTAATCATTCATGTTCTTTTGTTACTATAGTATTAGACATGATTGTAAACCCTCAAGCCTAAGCCCCAAAATTAAAAATATAAATTTAATGTCTTATAGTAATGAAAATTTTGAAGAAATATAGGATTTTAGTGTTTCACTTACCAAAAAATATGAATACAATAACTATCCAAATTTTCCATGGCCCATAAATGATCATATTATTTTGAGTGTTGTCTCACTCTCACATTCAACTAGTATTGTTGGAATTTCTCTTGTCATTGAGCAAATTGTTGGAAACATGAGCATGAGCATATATAGTGGTGTCATTGATGTCAACATTGATGTACAATGGTTTGATGAGCATGAGTGATTGTGATGATGCAAATCCATTATATAGAGTGCAATAATTTTGATTCAAAGTAGAACAAATGTGTTGATATTTGGATAATTCATAGAGTTTAGTTTTCAGTGTACAGGGAACTCATTCTTAGGTTTGCATTGCTCAACCATGAAGAATCAGGTTATGCGGTTCTAAGGTAATTTTGGTATATGTTGGAGGATCTTAAATCCAAATTTTCATGTCTTGATTTCCTCCAGTATAAAATTCATGGTTGAAAGAGTATTGAATTGGCCAATGATAGAGTTACTATGGCAGTGTGCATAATTGGAATGCTTTGCATTCCACTATAGAAGAATATTTGGTTATTCAATTTTGTGGGAGTGCTTATAGGTGTCACAAGTATGAGTGTTCCAAGTGTCAAGTTTTTTTGTGGTTAACACATTGTGTTTTGAACAAACAGATGGTTCATGTCACTAGTCTTTTCTATCTAGTGTTGACCTAAAGAGTTTGGGGTTGTACAAAGTTAAAGTGTGAATTGAGAAAACTTAAGGGAGTTATTATAGATCCATGCCAGCCTATTTTGATTTTTTATAAGTTTTTTTTATGCCACAAGGTGTGTGTGGTTGGATCTTGAGCTGATAGGTTAATGTATTACATGTTTCATCTAATTAGGCTGACCTATTTGATGTTGTAGGTGTTTACGAATGTAATACATATAAATTTCATTTCATTTCGATGTTATAGAGAAGAAGAGTGTGATGTAGAAAAACTGTGATTTGAATTCCTAAGAAGAGTATGTGAATGTGATATGAAGAAGATCAAAGTGGGTGTAAGAGTTGAGAAACATGAAGTGTGTTAATTCAATGTATTGAGCTTCAGTGGAACTATCTCCATCATATTGTGGATGCATTATATCAGTTCAAATCTTGGTAGTGAACCACCCTTTCTACTTTCTCTCTTATTCTCTAGGAAATGAATCCACCTGGTAGTGAGCCTTTCTATAACATCTTCTAGCCAATTATAATATATTATAAGCTAATCCTCACCATGGTTTTTCCCTTACTAGGATTTCCATGTAAATCTAGTGTTCTTATGTTGTGTCATGTGATGCATGTTTTAATTGTTTCTTTTTATTTATACAAATTAGATGAAATGTTTTGAATACATGTTTGAGTGGTTTTAAAGAATACTAATTCACCCCCCCTCTTAGTATTCTAGGTGTTCAACAATTGGTATCAGAGCTTGGTTCCTTGGAAAAAGCTTAACCGCTTGAGAAAGATCTTGGAGTTTGAACACATGGCTACTATGAGATATCCTAATCCTTCAGAATAAATTCCTATGGTAGGATTCACTGAAGAAGATTGCATGGTTGATATGAATGCAGAACTCAAATTAGCCCTTGAACATCTAGAAAGATCTGAAAGTGAGAGAAAATATCTGAAAGAAAAACGTCAAGAATATGAATGCATCAAAAATTTGAGGGAGAAAAGAAATAAATTCATAGAAAGACACAAGGAATTCAATGATTAGTTGAATCAATCAAATGAGACAATAACCAGTCTAAAGTGAAAGTTGAAGAAAGAAAAAGAGTTGAAGAATCCTAAATGACAAATTAAAAAGAAAATTTGTAGATTGTTCAAGACTGGAAGAAGATATTGTGACTTTGAGATCAAATTTAAAGAAAGAAAAGAATCAAGAACACAAATTCAAAAAGAGATCTACAATACTTGATTAAATGATTACAAATCAAAAGAGTTCTAAAGACAAAGGAGGATTAGGGTTTGAAAAAGGATAAATTTCAAAAGAAAATCAGACACCAAGTACTGAAAAGAAAAATAATGAACAAAAGAATACTGGAGAAAAGAAGAGCAATGGAAAGTAGGTCTAGAATCAATGGAAATACTTCAAAATACCACCTATTACATAATCAAATGCACAAATTAACCCATATTTTAATGGATATTGTTAATCCTGTAATAATTTTGGGCATAAGGTTGTAGACTATAGAAGCAAAATGAATCAAAATGTTCAATCATTTCTTGATCATTTTTATACATGTAATAGATTTGGACATAAGGCTAGTGAATGCATAAATTAGATAGTGAATGGTTACAATAATGGCATGAGGTTTCAATATTTTAATGGCTATTTTATACATGCAATAGATTTATGCATACGGCTAATGTATGTAGATTTGTAGTTAGTGGAAGTAAGCTTGTTCAAAAGCTACATCATATGTCACAAATGCAATAAACCAAGACATATAGCTAAATTTTGTAGAAGCAAGAACTTGAAAGTTCTGTTGGCATATGGCTCGATTGTTGGCATATAGCTTAGGGAGATTATTGGTATGGCTTCTAGTGTTGTCATTGATGACAACCAAAGTAACTATTGTGGTCCACAGGTCCGAACTTGGTCATACCGATAGTTAAAGTTAAGTACAGTGTATTACTGGCAAAGAACATGCAGAATAGGATATCCGGTCAACATATTGATCTATACGCCTGACTAGATCATCATTTTGAGCATTAGCTACCTTTTTTATGTGTAACAGTGTTGTCATGACCTTATGTGTCTGGTATGCATGCATGGTAATGTAGTGTTTATATTTTTGGCCTTTGTATCTGATTAGCATGAAGCTAATAGTAACATTGTAAGAATTTCTATGAGAGTTGGCTTTCTTAGTAAATTAGATTGATGAATGGTTCTTGGAATCTATGCTTACTCTAAAACCTCTCCCCCATTCTCTTTCTAGTTGACTTTATACCCTATGGATGATAATAATCATCTGGACTACCAAGCTTCTTGACCAACAAAAATCTGAGACTGCTAAATTAATTTTTAGGGTAAAACATTCATAAGGTATCATTACAATTATTTCTAAAATTTGACCTTTGCAATTATTTTAACACACAAATTTGAGTACTATTTAAGTAAGTAATGGTTGTTTTATTATGCAAACAAGGGTAATCATTACCTATGTAATATAATGTGTTTTTTTTTCCTTTTGCAGAAATGTATTGATAAAATCAAAGAAGGGGATAAAGTTAGGCTGTTGGATCCATTACATGGTGATGTTGTGGGCATTAGGTGGATTCACTCCCTATCTATTGTACACATGGAGTAAACTTTAAAGGAACGAGATATGCAAATGTTAAAATTTTAAAGGCCACAAGTAACATACCCCTTATTTATGAAGACAAAATAGATGGAGCTATTCATCAAAAAGAGAAATAGGGAACCTTCATAGGGTGGCCACTAAAATATTTGCAAAAAATAACATAGTTGAACATGTTTATCATTTACTAGTTGTTAGAAATCTTGGCTCATTGCTTTATGCAGTATTTTGAATGTGTTGTTCAAGGATCTTAATTATCATGGTGTATTTGAAAGAGTTGGAAATGCTTAGACAATTTTGAAATTTTTGATTATATTTACATATATACTCTTAGACAAATTTGAAATCTTATAAATTTATATATATATATATATTTTTTCATTTTTTTTTATTGCAAATTACCTTTATTTATCATGATGTTGAATCAATCTTTTAATTCAAGCATGTTGTATCTTGTTTGTATATGTAATATTTTTATTTTGTTTTATGTTTTAGTTCAAGTTTAATATTATGCTAGTTTTGTATTATAAAATTTATGGTACTTAATAAATTATTCATTTCATGACTATATTTAGTACCAATTAATGGAAACCAGTGAATAAAAGTGACTAAATTAATGACTAAATATATGACTAAAGTAAAGACTAAATTAATAACTAAATATATTAATAAAGACTAAATTAATAACTAAATATATGGGTATGTGCGGTGGATCATCATGCAAAAAATAGGCCCTTAAGGTATAAATGAAATTCAAAATCAGAAGTTAGCAACTTGGACATAAAAATTTGAATAAGCTATCTATATTATTTTAAAATATGAAAGAATAGAATCTTATAGAAAATTGAATGTAGTTTAAACTATCAGGTTTATTTCTTTATTTTATTTAAATCTATTTGCAAAAATTTGAAATTTCAATGCAAGAGGTACTTAAATTTAGGAAAAAAATAAGAAGTAGGTGTCCGGCTCACCACTCTAACCACAATAAAATGATAATATTTTTTATAAGATTTTAGATATAAGTAGAGGACTCATGTCCCAATGTGATGCATATTTTTTGTAATTTTTTCTCGATTTAAATAATTAATTATGAATTTTATTACAATTTTTAAAAAATTATAAACTTGTATGTTTGAATCAATCTTAACTTGGTCAAAACTTCATGAAATTCATTTTCAACTAATAGTATGCAAAGTACAGAATGCAACTCATGCTCGATTTTAAAAAAATGTAATACCATTTGAAAGTTATAGATGTTTTTCAATCAACCTGTATCAATCAGATTGTAGCTCCTAATTCAAATAGAAAATGAATAATACTCATTTATTAAATTCAAAGTAAAGCATAATTTATAGTGGTGGAAAGCTAAAAATATCCTTTTCATTTCATCAATTTTGGGTAAGAAAAAAATTGTTAGCCACATACCCTACAAATACCCATCATATCGCCACTTTTGGCCCATCATGATCCTGCACATACCCATATGACTAAATTAATGACTAAATATATGACTAAATAAATCACTACCATGACTAAATAAATGACCAGTTAACAACAATCAATGACTAAATTAAGGACTAATCAATGACTAAATCAATGACCAAATCAATGACTAGATAAATGACTAAAATAGTTTAGTCATAAATTTGGTCATGTTATAAATGACCAAAAATAAACTACTAATGGTCACGTGACCAAAATTAGCCATTTATATTGAATTTTTAGTAGTTTATGTAGTCATTAATTGTTGTATTTTTACTATGCAATGAGTACTTGTTTAATACCTCTAACTTTGTCATGAAACAACTCTATACAAATTTTGAAACAACTATCAATACCTTTTGCACCAACACCATGTGAACAAGTAATGAGTGAACAACAAGGACTTTGACATGAATATCAAAAACTTTGGTTGTAGATCACCAAATGAATGAATAATATCTTTGAAACCATTCTATGAAAACACAATGAAGCAACTCACTCTACATGTAGTTGGCATCAAACACCTTTTGTAATACCAACCCTATTTACCTTTGACATCAATGAAAAACAACATCATCCTAAACATGTCTAAAAATGTTGAAGTATACATAAGGCATGTGGTATGTTTGAAGCATACAAGTAGATTGTAACTCATACATTTTTGAGTTACAACAACTAAGAACACTTCCGTAACACTTTTCAAGCAAGAATATACATATTTAAGACTTCTATATGAACATGTTAACACTTGATATTTGTAAACACCAATTGTAAACCTCAATTGTGTCTAATAGATAGAAGATAATTCATGCATGAAATGAAACAAACTCACATTGAGCATGGATCTTGATATGGTTGGTTTCCTCAGTATTTGATTGCATAACCTTGATATTTCCTTGATATTGTTCTTCATATGATATGGTTTCAATCTTGTTATGATAGATGAGGGTATGTTTGAGCTATAGATAGATAATGATATCTGAGATTTAGAAATATGAATGACCTAGGTGGGTGCAACGAAGAAAGGAATGCGACACATTGATTAGATGCAAGAAAAGCATATAAATGTCTTATAAAAAGTATATGATATGGGAGGAAAGGATATGAAAGGTTGGATATGGAAATGAATGGAATGGAAAGGCTATGAAGTAATCATTTTTGAGTTGTAGATAGAAAATTATATGAAATATTTAGAAATATGAATGACCTAGGTGGATCCAAAGACGAAAGGATTGCAACGCATTAATGTGATGCAAGGAGAGCATATAAATGGCTTATGAAATGTATTCGATATTGGAGGAAAGGATATGAAAGGCTAGATATAGAAATGAATGGAATGGAAAGGCTATGAAGTTATCATTTGTTTCATCATAGAATAGAATGAATCTCGCTTTGTTATTGGCTATGTTTTTTGTAATCATCATAGGATGAATTGACTCCATACACATGCATAAGAAAGACTCATGCCCCATTCCTCACTCTCCTTCATACACAACAAGGTGTAGAGATCCTTGAGCTTCTGTGGAATGTGACAAGAAAATAAAAGATGTAAAAATATGATGATATTGATGAAGAAAAGATACAAGAGTTAAGATAAAGCACAAGTTATCATGCATGCAATATAAAAATGATAAATATGCAAGATCATGACAATGAAAAAATGCAAATGTTAATGCATATGATAAGGACCAATGCACAAAATAGTTGCAGGGTGGAAAAAAACAGTGGGTTGTGACTTAGTAAAGCCCAATTTTTTAGAATGTTAAAGATTTAATGGTTTTTTAATATTTTTTGCTCATAACAATGATGATGCAATGATAAATAAGAATTTAAATGATAACGATAAACAATATCATATTCCTTAGTCAAGCTAAAAACAAAAGGAGATATGGATGGATAAGGATCAATGATATGGGTTGATGATAGGACATGTAAGGATGAAGATAGATGGATCAAGATATGGAATGCTATGGGTGGAGGGAATCAATGGCAATGGAACCCAAAAAAATTTCTCTTATACAAAGGAGAAATAGAGGACCTATGGAGGACTCCAAAGATGACATGCCAAAGTAATAACATGCCCTCATGGTAAGAGGTATGACAATTTATAATGACATGGCATGGATATGGAAGCTAAATGGACATCAAAGGAAACATGAGATGGATGACAAGTGATATAGAGGCTCGAAGACACACATGGTATAAAGCATGCATCAGATTCTTGTTCTTGCTATTTTTCCCCAGTACTTGATGCAAGATCAAAGGAAGGTGGATGTATAAAGTGGATAACATGGAATATAAATGAAGGAATATTATGGCTAGGTGAAAACAGGATAACCAATAATGTATCATATGAATGGAAAAGTATTGCCCCCAAATGTACAAGCAAGGGTACGTGGATGGATGGGAAAGCTACTGGATATGAATGGATATGAATGTCCATGGAAATGGAAGCTAATGAAGTTGTATGGATATGAATGGAGGACTAAAGTGGCTCTTTGCAAAAGATAGTACCCCACTGACTAAATGTTTGTTATAGACCATGGCTAACATGTTCCCACTTAAAGATGTCGGTAGGTCAATTGGTAAAGATAATGGAATGGATAGGGGTAGGTAGAAGGGGGTTATGGATTCATGCAAAGGATTGGATTAAAGCTATGGAATGAGGGATGAAGCTTGGATGCAAGTATGGAATGGAGCCATTATGAGGGGATGTGGGAAAGAACAACATTGGCACACACCTTGAAGGGTGGTGAAAGTTCAAGGATTGAGAGTGGGTTGGGATAATAAACTTGGGAATATAAGGATGGAAAATGGATTTTGAGGACAAATAATGGAGGAATGGATGATGGTGGAATAATGGATTCTTTTGGATTAGCAAGTAGGGATACCAAATTTGATTTTTTATTTGAAAGCATGGAATTTTTTGCTTTCTTTGGAACCCACATTGTTTTCACTTTTCATTTTTCTTTATGGCCTTTTCATTTTTTTCTTAATAGGCACCTTCCATTTTCTTGGAAGTGTTTTTCTTTTGATTTTGGATCATATTGTTCTTTATTTTTGTATGTATTTTTAGTGATACATGATTATATTTAGGTTTTTGTGGATTTTATTATTTATGTATTTCTTGTTTGGCAAATTCCAATTGCTTGGATAGGCCATAGATGGATTTTCTAAATGAGAGGATTTTGAAGTGGAAGGTGTTGGAAGGAATTCAAGGGTATGTGCCTTTTTTTGTTCTTGAAAGGGCAGTAAGGATATGCATTAGGAACATATGGCCCATGATGGATGGAAGGGTTGATGGATAGGGTCCAACAATAGATGGTGCAGATGATGGAGGAGGTGGACATATTGATCTAAAGGGAGGCTTTTGTGTTTGAAAGAGCTACCAAGTCTTAAGAAGGAGGTATGCAGCCAAGGCCATAAGAATTTAGATGTGTTTTAATATTAGGGTGTTCAGGTAAATGGAACTCATGAAGGCATGTGGTATTGTAGGAGAAAACCAACTTTTATAAAGGTGGATGAACCAAGCTTATATGTTTGTGGTTCATGAATGGGATCTTGCGAAAGTTTAGGATTATCATGTGATGTGAGGGAAATGCTTATACCTTGGGGGTCTTGAATTTATTGAATGGATGGAAAGATTTTTTGAATGAATTTATACACTACGATTATGGTATGGAGTTGACAGACTTGGATCATGAGATGGTATGGCATCATGACATGGAATGGAATGATGAGATGGACTGGGATCATGAGAGGGAGTACTTTGATCTTCACATAAAGGGGGGTCTATGATGTCATGCTTTCGATCAATGAGGTCAAGTGTGTGACATGGTTGACTTTGTATAGGTGCTATGAAGGTGGAAAAACATGAAATGGATGAGGTGATAAACATGGGATGGATGAGGTGAAAGTGGGTGGAACTAGAAGACTAGGACTACCATTTTGTGAAATAGGATTTTGCATCGGGTATTATATTCCTTATAGGGTGACTTTTGGTGTTCCTTTGGTGAAATAGGATGGATAGGTGTTGGTTCAACATGGAAGACATTTTGGTTTCCCTTGTTCAATGGAGGAAAAGGATGACATGGAGGGTGACATGAGTTGGGTACGTTGGAAAAACAAGGACAAACAACTAAGAGGGGGGTGAATCAGTTGTCACAAAATTATTAAACTTTTCAATCTTTACTTTACTTAATCTCAGATCTGATGAATGAATAATTAACCATGAATAATCAACACATCAAAAACACAGAGAACACCAATATTTTTTATGTGGAAATATTGTTATGGGAAAAACCACGGTGGAGGTTAGTCCACAATATTATAGCCTGTTAAAAGTATATCAATAATGGGAATGCACATGCATTCAGGCACACTACCTAGAGCTCACTGCTCAAATACAAAAGAGGAATCACTGTCCAAGAAAGGTTTGGATTAAAACCATCCAAATGTGAACTGAGAAAATAGATTCTACACAAGCCCAATTACAGTTCTAGTTAAGCACAAAAAACCTTCACACTTTTCTCAATCTTCTTCACACTCTGTTCAATTTTCTTCACACTCTACTTTGCAATCAAATGATATTCAAAAATACACACACAGAAGCATATCGAGCATCTCAACCACACACTATACTAATAAAACAATCACTCTTATATATTTTC
>VDFB02110782.1:0-15778 GCA_007258455.2 Sequoia sempervirens | reverse complement strand
CATACTCCCAACTTCAAAAAAATGATAAAATTGCGTTTTTGAACCTTGGATATCTCTCGACTTCATACTCCCGACTGCACATTATTATAGTGCAAGGCTATTTGTCAGAATGTTTTATTTAGCATCACCATTAACTATTCAGTGATTTGGCATTCACTAGTAATGTCGACATTATAAAATTTTTTAGAAACCATGGACCACCGCTCAAGCAAGTAATGTCTATTTCTTTTTTGATTTTTCATAGCCTTTTTTTCAGATTAATTTATTTAGCATCACCTGTAATCTCGACAAGAGCATTGCCCTTGTGGAGATTATTGGTGGTGCTAAATAAAACTGAAACATTAAAACAATATGAAAAATAGGCTTGCACTATTTCTAATCATAATGTCTTTTTGTTTTTTTGTGTAGAATTTGAATCATTGAATCAAGAATGTCAAGTGGGGGAAACAAACAAGGCTTGTGTCCATTGTGGAAGTATGTTGATTGTGTTAAGAGGCCTAAGGGTTCAGGTGGAATAGGCACGATCTCATGTAAATTATGCCCAATGTCATGGAAAGGTACCTACACGAGGGTGAGGGCTCATTTCCTTCACATACTTGGAAAAAGTTGTTGATCCTTGTATAAATGAGGTGGAACGATATGAGGCTGTGAGGGATCAAGAAAGGGCTAATGGTAAAGTTTCTAATATGAGCTCTCACGCTTCAACAAACACTGCTGCAAATCAAAATCAACAATAGAGAGGCAGAGGTGGATGTGTCTTCAAGAGATGTAGCAGCAGAAAGTTCTCACAAGAGGCCACACATTGGTAGCTCAAACCCCATTGGCAGATTATTTGATGTGCAAGGTCGAGAAGCAGTTGATGCAACAATTGCACGCTTCTTTTATGCCAATGGAATACCATTTAATGTTGCTCGATCACCTTTCTATACAGAGATGGTCCAAGCAATCAACAATGCACCAGCTGGATATAAACCACCTATGTATGAAAAGCTTCACACTACTCTAATTGATAAAGAAAAAATTCGATTAGAGCAACAAACTGCACCATTGAAAAGAGTGTGGGTTTCAGAAGGATGCAGCATTGTGATGGATGGGTGGACGGATACTAGAAACCGTCCACTACTTAATATCATGGTAACATGTAGCAAAGGGCCTTATTTTTTGAAGGCATTGGATTGTTCGGGGCATGAAAAAAATGCAGAGTATCTTTTTAACCAGCTATGTGATGGCATTGAGGAGGTAGGGGCATCAAATGTAGTCCAAATTGTTACAGATGCTGCCCCTGTTTGTAAAGCAGTAGGCATGTTGGTGCAAAAGAAATACAAGCATATATTTTGGACACCATGTTGTGTGCATTCGTTGAATAATGCACTCAAAGATATTGGCAAGTTTGAGTGGGTTTCAGCTCTCATAGAAAAGGGCAGAAAAATTCAAATGTTCATATGTAACCATCACCAAACACAAGCTATTTATCGAAAATTTGCCAAGGTGGAGCTTCTCAAACCAGCTGATACAAGGTTTGCTTCTTATTTTATTCTTCTTCACCGTCTTTGTGAAGTGAAAGGTGCTTTGTGTTCCACGGTTGTTAGTGATGCATGGGCAGCTTGGAGGCAATCTACATCAAATGATGCAGTTGAGGTGAGAAGTATGATCCTTGATGACCGTTTTTGGGCTGATGTTAAATTTGTTGTGGACTTTATTCAGCCCATATGTGAGGTGATCAAATTTGCAGATTCAGACAAGCCATGTTTGGGGGAAATTTATGAAGAAATAGATTCCATGTGTGAAAGAATTAAGGAAATAACAGATGCAAAAGATCCTTCACTATATCCTTTGATAGAAGAAAAGTTACATGGAAGATGGAACAAACTTAACACACCTCTTCATTGTGCTGCCTATGCCTTAAATCCTAAATGGCATAATATACAAGAGACCAATAAGAGGGCTCCATATGAGGATAGAGAGGTAATGAAGGGGTTTTGGGCTGCAATAAAAAAGATATATGGCCGAGGTGAGGAAGCATCAGTTATAAGGAGTCAATGGAATAAGTTTTCACGTGGGCATGGTGACTTTTCTTCCGTGGAAGCTTTATATGATATGCGAGCAAAGAAAGACCCTATAGAGTGGTGGTGGAACCATGGAGGTGAAACACCTGAATTGCAATCATTTGCAATAAGATTACTCTCACAAGTAGCTAGCTCTTCATCTTGTGAGAGAAATTGGAGTACTTATGGTTTTATTCATTCACTAAAGAGGAACCGATTGGGGTCAAAGAAAGCAGAGAACTTGGTGTACATTCATAGCTCACTTCGCCTTCTCTCTCGTGTAGATCCTGCATACAATGAGGGTCCTTCAAACAAAATGGGACCAAATTTCACCTGATGGAGATGTTGCAGCCATAGTGGATGAAGTGGTTGAACCGATGGCCTTATTGATTTACCCCTAGTTCAACTACCAATAGAGGAACCTGAGTTAGAGAGTGATGAGTATTTGGAGAGCATCATAGTTGAGGACCTTGACATGGATGATGTGGTGTAGATGATATGAGATATTAGATAGATTTCTGATTTTTATTTTTTGTTTGCATATTAGAAATTGTCAGGTGCAATAGCTGTTGTATTATTGCCCTAGCTGATTTAGTGTGGTAGTTGGTTTATTACCACATCTTTATCATTGCAGCAGCTCGTTTATTGTTGCAATTAACTTGGAGAGATAGAGATTTGCAGTAGCTGATGTATTACTGCAAAATTATTGGAGGAAGAGTTTATTGTTTGATTTGATCGATTGTCGAAATTTAATGGCCTTTGGCCAAATTTGTGGAGACAGATTATATCTGGGAAAATAAGGAAATCGATTTCAATTGAGGGGACATTATCTATTTGATGGTTCAAAGCTACAAATATCAATCTGAAAGATATTCATATTGTGTAGCTGTTAAGTGCCAAATTAGAAAAGAGACGAATTTAGAGAAGGGATGAATTCTACAAAAAAGACAAATTGGTCAGCATTCAGTAAAGACAAAAATAATATTTTGCTAGAAATCGTGGCAGCTTGGAAGACTGAATTCGCAGCACTCAAGTCGAATTTATTAAAGACAATTTCCAGAAACAAATAGCAGGCTTTTTCAAGCAACAGTCTATATTGTTTTTTCTTAAGAAACACCAAAAAAAACAAAAAAGATAGGGATGGGAGTTTAAAGAACAAGTCTATAAAATTATAAAGTTTCTGCCGCTTAAGACGATCAAGGAAGTAAGAAACGATTCTATTGGAGGACGTATTTGCATACTTGAGTCAGTAAAAATTCTTGGCGTCACAATAAGAGAGTCGACAAGGCAGATAAACTAAAGCAATCAGGAGCAGCTTTAAAGAAAATACGGCTTCACGGATCTTTGGATGAAAGCAAATTATATTGAGCATTAGTGAAGGACGATTTCAATAGTTGAAGATGTCATCTTGGAGTCCTAATCAGGTTCTCATTTTCATGTTAACATCTGTATTTACATTTTACTTTGATTGCTGTCATCTACAAAGTAGAGTGTGTTGGATATCAGAAATAATCGCTGCCTCTTATAGCAGTCTTAGGTTGCATCTAGTCTTAACATATCGTTGTTACAGCAGCTTGTAAATGAATGACATCTGATGAAAATGCTCATCATTGTTTGGAGCTTTAGTATCATTGTAATATGTTATGAGCAACAATGTTAAGAATTTTGGTAGTGCATACAAACTGTTTGTCAAATTGCCATTATGCTGTAGTTGTGAATTTGCATGAGGCAGTCACCTTATTGCATTTAACAAGTCAAAATATATACTTGTATTGCATTGATAAATCATCTAACATCTTGGAATAAGTCAATTGGAGTTCTTTCATGCATCACAACAACCATACAAACAGAAAAACAAACAAGAAACCATTTATCAACAGTAAACACTTTGCAAGTAAACTGTTTGACGAAATGTCCAAGGCATAAAAAGGTGGAAACAAAGTTATATTTTGCTAGGGACATTACGGTGGTATCAGAGCCAAGATTCTGCCAGCCTGCTAGGTAGAGAGGATTTGGTTTCAGTTAATCAATTGTAGAATAGAAATTTCAGTGGAACATTATGGTGACTCTTAGGGAGTAGTTGAATGCCATGATGGAAGAGTTTAGACAAAGTCAAAAAAGGATGGATGAATTGACTTCACACCCTGTAAACAAAGACAAATTAGCACAGTTTATGGCATCCATTTTTAAAAGGTCCACATCACATGACAAAAAGGAGAAACTTGATGTATCTACAGGCGAAATATCTAAGAGTCTCTATGATGAATTTTTCAACAGCTAGTGACCAACATACAATTGATCTTAAGGAGAGCAAAATGGACAAGGGTGTTGAGCAGGAGTTGACTTCATTTGGCTTACAGGTTCCATCTCCTCTTCAGGAGGATAGCATGCCATCACTCAATGGTTCAGTTGAGAGGGATGATGAGTACATGGAGCAGCTTGAGCCCTCTTGTGTTGAGACACTTGATCAGGGCATTGAAGTTAGGCAAACTCCTTTATTATTTTCCATGCTTTGCTGATTTTGCAAAAAATATTTTCTCTCCTCTCTCTTCTCTTTTTTTTTGGTTCCGATTTTTGAAAAAATCAGGTAACATTTTGGCAATCTCAAGGGGGTTATTTGCCCGTTGAATAATTGACCAGCTGCCTTATATAGTCCATTGGGCATAGAGTCATTTGAGAACCTGAGAGAATACTGAAAATCGGACCTTAAACATTGTTGTAGCACCTCAGGGACAGCTTACTAAACATCTAATTAATTGTTCTTCAACACTTGGAGAAAAAGACAATCTAACATTGTGCAATAACACTTATTGACCTGAAAGAAAACCTATCCTAGCCTACCCTAACCAACAACAAGACTCACTCAAACAAAGCCATTGACGAGTTCCTTGAAGTAGCTTCCTTTCCTCATTATTTTGCAATGGTCGTCATGTTTATGGATAGCCAAGAGGAGGTGAAACATAGATAGATAGTTAATGAACAGCTGCAATGCTTCTTGAAGAGCAAAAACATTCTCACTTATCCTTTGAATTTGACCATACATACTGTTGGTTTGAAATGGATAAGTAAGTTGGATCTTTTTTTCTTCAGCTATAACTTCATCCTTGGGTGCAAGAATGACTTGTGATGCTTTGTGGGCCTCCATCCTGGCTAAATGTCTGATAGGACATCCTCGTGAAAGAATAAACTTTGAGCTCTCCTTGCTGGTTTCTTGCTTATGCACTGGTTCTTTATTATCTTGCTGATTGGGGAGCTTCGTTTCTTGTGATTGATTTGGCAAAAACATAGAGATTTTTGCACTATGCTTCTGCTGCTCATGATTTTCTTCTTCTGGAGGTGCTGGTCTGACATCTAGGTTTGATCAAAATGCCTTCAAATCATCCCAAAATAGATCTTCTTCAACCTCTTCCTTGCCTTTCTGTATAGGAGGATTGCTTTTGACTTCATAGCAGCTCTCCTTGTGTGTGTTAACTTCCTCTCTATTTTGTAAAACAAGGCTGTCATCATTGTCCTCCTCATAGACCAACATCTTTTCATGCTCATTTTTATCTTCTATCTGCTTCAAAATTGCTGTTGATGTTGGTATAAGCATGTCTTCTTCATCTTGCTCAACGAAAGAAGGCAACTCATCAAACGAAAATGTAGAACTTTCTTCTTCACTATCCCCCTTTTTCTTGTTATTTTGTTGTCCCAACTGATGTTGACATAAGCATTAATACATTTTCTTCACTTTCAAGAAAAAATGGAAGTTCATCAAAAAAGTTAGTCAAAACTTCACGTTCAACCCCTCTAAATTTCTTTTCAACTTGTTGTCCTATATGATTATTCTCTGTAATGTCCCCAATTTTGCGAGCATCAAAGTTCGGTGGATTTAACCTATTCTTAGCCCTCGTAGGCTAATATGTATGGTTAGAGGTCTCTTGTTGGAGCTTGGCTTGGCTTCGGATTGTCGGAATTTACCAGTTGGCTTTCGTTCGGGTCGGACATCATTTGCCTGACTTGCTATTTTTAGTAAGTTAGGTCATTCAGCGGAGCACCCCTGCTATTTTTAGCAGTATGGTTTGGTCATGTGCAAAATCAATCACTTATTCACCAGCTTCAGACGGTTCGTGAATCGGACGTATTTTGAGGAAGATATTAATATTTTAATTGTCAAATTAAATATTAATTATTTGAAGCTTATATTATAAAGTTATAATATTATTTAATATTATAACTTAAGTGATTTATTTGAGGGGTCGACCAACATTGAAGAGGGGCCACTTTTTAATTATAATTTATAATTAAAAGTGCGTTCAAGACTTTGGAAATATTAAAAGTTAAAATTCAATTTTATTTAAATGATGCCTTTTGAGGAAAAAGTCGACCCTCTTGAGAATATAAGGAATTTTCATTGTGAAGAGCTGATTATGTTATGAAATCGATTTTTGATCAAGTATTCTTCCAGAGAATGGAGCCAAGGGTTTCAGTTGTCTTTTTTGGCATTGGAGAACGAGCCATCTTTAGTGTTGTAGTTTAGAGGCTGTGAAATATTAGCTGATTTATTGCTTATCAGAGAGGTAGCTTCATTTAGAGGTTATCACAGAACTTATTTAGAGATTGCATCATCAAGATTTTTTGGTTTGGAATTCATCCGGAAGGGTTCTTCATTTCTAGGTGCCATTTTCCAAGATCTGGACACATCTTTCAAGGGCATTCCAGTTTGTTGCAATAATCAATTTTTCATCAAAATATTGTTGCTTTTCAGTTTGCATGTTATCATATCTTAATTGTAATCAATCTAGAAGGTCAATAAATATTCTGGCATCAATAGATCCAGTAGTTTCCATCATTTCCAGCATTGTAATATTTTATTTAATTTTTATAAAAAATTTCTTTCAAAATCGCATTCTATATCTGCAAGCAAAAACACAAAAGAATCAAAAACAAGCAAAATCAAACAGTTACATAAAACAGTGAGAATAGGGGTTTCTACAGTGGTATCAGAGCCTGAATCCTGCCATCTTGTGAGGGTTTAGGAAAGAAAATTTATACATTAACCAGGGTTGTGAATTTCAGAAATTAAAAGAAAGAAATTTTCAGAATTACAGGGTTTGAAAGTTTTCAGAATTATATCAGGTGATTTTGAGAATATATTTATTGATATTCTGGCTGGTTTGATCATCATTGTTTCCAGTCTGAAAGAAATCCATTAAGTTGATATCCAATTAGTTTGAGTAAATTACAGTTCTATATCACTCTGAAATTAGAGATTGGGGTTTGAGGAAATCGTGGTAAAGGAGTAATCACGATTGGAGGATAAGACAAGTCCGATAAATACTATAGCAAACTAAGTTGGGAGCTGCTTGCAGGAGAGATGAAACAGGGAATAAGACAAGACTTGTCCACACCGGCTAAAGGTGACAAAATTCAGACGGGTCATCAATCTAAGGAGACATCTTTTGAGATAGCCACACTTGGTGGCGTTTCATAAAGGACAAACATTGCTTTTACTAATCGTGTCCTGACCAGCGCATTCTAAAAATTTCCGCAAAGCCCAAGTGCGGATGAAGTAGACAATTATCTTTGGTGCCACATCTTGTATCGGGAGCTCTTTGCTCACCCCTTCCCATCGCACTTAAATATCGGGCCTTTGAGGGGGGACGATAAAATCAAAAGCAGAGATTACCATCGCATATCATTGTCAGAATAGAAGGAGAACGATATTCGCATCATATTTATAATTGAAGGAGAACACATGTGTATGATTTTTTGACGAGACAAGGAAATTTAGGAGCTACTTACTAAAGATGAATTCCAAAATGGACAAATGTAATTTTATTTTGCCAGCAGTTGAGTATTGGTGATTAGCGACGGGAGTTGCCTGAAAGCTAAGACGTGGCCATCAATTTATTTTTGAGGGTGATCATTTTTAATATAGACGTCCCTGTTGATGACGTGTATCTTCATTTGGTGGAACGCTAGTCTTCAACAAGGCCAGAACGTGATTCTTAGGAGAATTTGTGGCAGCGGAGAGATAAGCAACCAACAGTTGCATCATATATCTGTAGTTTAATAGATAATTTGGTGTTTGGGAGCTGCTATTGAAAGTTTGTATTTCCAGTTATCTGGAAACATCTAGCATTGTAAGCCAGATCCTTATGGAGTTCATCATCAAGATATTTTGGAGACATAAGTATCGGCAAACTTGATGACTGTAATTCATGAACAAATCTGATATAAACTTCTGTGTGGCACAAGTGAGCTACTATTCATGATAGTTGTAAACTGAAGTTAGTTGATGCCAGTCATTGAATGGGATTGATACAGTTCTGTCCTGGAGGTTGCATTACAACTATTTGACATAATGCTCTTTATGCTATAGCTGAGTCTGTACATGTATTTTCAATCTTTTTACAGCCAAAGAATCAGAATA
This sequence comes from Sequoia sempervirens, assembly GCA_007258455.2. Lineage (NCBI taxonomy): Eukaryota > Viridiplantae > Streptophyta > Pinopsida > Cupressales > Cupressaceae > Sequoia > Sequoia sempervirens. Next base: position 7,318 of record VDFB02110782.1, on the reverse strand, counting down.
ATATTGCATTACAGAACTCTTGCATTTTTACAATCTTTTTTTTTAATGCAAAAAGAAGTCATAAACAGTAATCTGGGGGTATCCAAGGAAAGTGCTTGACAAAATGTCTAAACTAAAAATTTACCTCAAGATCGGGCAAGGCCCTTCACAGTGAAAAGTCAAAAGGTTACTTTCATCACATTCATCTGGTGGGAAAATTAGCAGTTGCACAAGTCAGTTTGAACAGTGAAAATGGGCTTCATGACAACATTGTTCAGCAATAAACAGGCATTCAAAGAACTTGAACAATCCCAATACAAGCTCAATCGAGAGTTGTTGCGATTAGAGCAGTCACTTTTAGAGTTTGGACAACCTAAAGGAACCAATTCAATTCCTACCAGCAAAGGTCGAACACTACAAAACAAAGAAGAAGTGATTAGCATGTTTAAGGAGTATAACACTCTTCATCAAAAAATTAAGAAGGAACTTCCTTTCATGAGTTATATGGATGTGCACCCGAGTCTTTGCCATAAGACAGAGTTTGCAAGGAAAAAATATCACACTATAGCTCATGAATTGTTTACACATGAAATGGATAGAGAATCTACACATAACGACGATACAACTCTTCATCAAAATGATTTGGTATCTTCAAATTCCTATGAAGTATGCAGAAATTTATATGATGAATTTGATAGACATGCCGATTTGATTCAAAAAGACACTAGAACAATTTTGGTTAATGATTTATCTACATCATCTTTGCAAGAGGTGACTCAAGAAGTTTCTACTATAGAGGCTACTTCTGATTTTCATGACAGCGATGATGAAACTTTGCATGAGCATGAGACAGCAGTGTTTTCACATGTGCAAAAGGATCCTATTGAATTGTCACATGAAAGTACTCAGGAATTGGGTACTAATGAAGCATTGTATGTGGAGGATTCATGTCATGGTGAGTCTGATTTTCCAGAATAGACCTTTGAAAACAAACTAGAAGATTCATATGTTGATATGGAATCCTAGGATCATGCTTTGGATGGGCATGCAGTTACTTTGGGAGTGGAAGTGTGTGAAGATACTGTCATACCAGCAACTTCTACCTTATCAGTTGAGCCATCCTTTGAGGTGCAAAGTAGCAGTACCTTAGATGTTGAGGTGTGCATGGATGAAAGCACACATGATGCTGCTTATCATGTAGTGAGTGATGACGACTCAGCCTATTACTATAGTGCAGATTTGGGTGGAAATGATGACACATGGGGGTATCATCGTTTGGCGGGGCAGTTGAAGGTTAGTGATGACAAGATTATTACAGCTTTGGAGCATTTTGATGTTGCTAGACAGATGTTGGCGACCTATGGTTGGAGTGCTCCTATGTCAGATGAGCACGGTGATAGTAGCCTATCCCTAGTAGAGTTCCATGCACTCCGAGAAGCTATTGGATTAATGAAACACAATTACTTGCAGCTACTCACTGATAGGGACTTTCTTCTCGAGTGGGATTGTATTTGTTATGATGCACTAAAGAGGAAGGAGGAGCAAGTCGATGAGCTCACTCATGAGCTTGAGGTGACTATGGACTCATTGAAGAGCAGTCAATTGGCCCTTCAAGAGTCACAGTCACGGTTGGAGGAGCTTACCGTGGAGTTGAGTTTGGCACAGTCTCCACCAGCTGCAGATACAGTACAGTTATATACAGAGGCAGTTGATGAGGATCTTATATCCACGGGTTGTAGTGAGGATGTGGTTACATCTATCACAGACATTGGTGTAGTTAATTCAGATGGGATGAGTGTTTTGGTTGAGAGCTCTTGTGATGAGATAGTTGATTTTTCCGAGAGTTGTGTGACAGATCACGTCACTACTCCATCGTCGTCACAGGAGATATGTAGGGCATCATCCAGTATGGAGATTTGTACTTATGCTGATTTGTTTCCCCAGGACTATGATGGTCAGCCATTGACAGAGGTGGGAGCATTTTATCTTGATTGCATAGTGAGGAGTGTTCATCACTTCTCCTTTAGTCCACACACGGAGGACTTGATGATGCATCAGTGTGGTTTGGCTCCTGAGTTATACCATCCATTGTGGGATGGGTATTCACCATCTTTAGAAGATGGGATTAGCAGCTGCAAGCGCCAGGCTCAGCGGTTTGTGGGGGATTACTTGCAGGGACAGCTATCAGTTTTACATCATGCTGATATGTATCCAACAGGGTTTGCTACTTCTTGGTCACAAAGTTTTCTTCTGGGTACATGGTTACAGGATGACTATGGTGTGAGTTGGCATGATGGCTTGGTCAGTTATCACATCCATGAGGGTTTAGCAGAGGACAGGGAGAGATTCGGTGTAGCAGATGCTTCTAGAAGTTCTTATCTCCGCATGACAGGTGGATGTGAATTCATATTGTATTGGGATCCCGGTGGCGACAGCTTTGGCACCGAGTATTGGATGGGTCCCATTGGGTTACTTCATTATTCTCAGCATGGTGAAGTTAGAGGCAGTAGAGTGCAGTGGAAGCCTGGGGATGACAGACACGACAGACTTTCACTTTGGATTTGGGATCCAGGGATAGCCTACGCAGTTGTGTTTTTGTTGATGCTATAGGAGACAGTTAGAGATGTGTGGGACACTTCACAGTTCTTATTTTGGGCCTTCCGAGAAGTTGGGTTTCTTTGCAGTAGAGATTGCTTGAGGACAAGCAATTTCAGGGAGGGCGGACTGTAATGTCCCCAATTTTGCGAGCATCAGAGTTCGGTGGATTTAGCCTATTCTTAGCCCTCGTAGGCTAATATGCATGGTTAGAGGGTCTCTTGATGGAGCTTGGCTTTGGCTTCGATCGGGTCGACCACCGGGCCTAGTTTCGTCAGTCATTCTGGACATCATTTGCCCGACTTGCTATTTTAGTGTTAGGTCATTCAAATGAGCACCCCCGCTATTTTTTTAGCAAGTATGCTCAATACCATGTGCAAAATCAATCACTATTCACCAAATTCGCATGGTTCGTGAATCTGACGCGACTTGAGGAAGATATTAATATTTTTAATTGTCAAATTAAGCATTAAATATCCGAACTTATATTATGCCAATAATACTAATATTATAACTTTCTAAGTGATTTATTTCGAGGGTCGACCAACATTGAAGAGGGCCACTTTTTAATTATATTTTATAATTAAAAGTGCATCGAGACTATTGAAAAATTAAAAGTTAAAATTCAACTTTTATTTAAATGATGCCTTTTGAGGAAAAAGTCGACCCTCTTGAGAATATAAGGAATTTTCTACTGTGAAGAGTCGATTATGTTATGAAACGATTTTGATCGGCATTCCTTCCGCAGAACGGTTTCTCATGGTTTCGGGCTTGTCTTTTGGCATTAAGAACTTGTTTCATCTTCGTTGCGCCTTAGAGGGCTATGAAACATCTACCTCGATTTATTGCTTTATCGAGAGGTAGCTTCACTAAAGGCTGGTCACGTATCCTTATCCGAGATTGCATCATCGGTTTTTGGTTTCCAAATCATCCCAGCGTCTCATTTTAGGGTTTCATTTTCCTTATTCCACGTATCTTTCAAGGGTACTGCTGCAATAATCGCCTTTCATCAAAAATATTGTTGTTTTCATTGGTATGTTATCGATCTTAATTGTAACCCAAATCTAGAAGGTCGTAATAAATATTCTCGCATCAATAGATCCGGGAAGTTTCACTCGTATTTCCGTTGTAATATTTTATTTCACTTTTACAAACAATTTCTTTCAAAATCGCGATTCTATATCCGCAAGCAAAAACACAAAGAATAAAAACAAGCAAAATCAAAATCACATGTGTAAAAACATTGAGAACAAGGGTTTCTACATTCTCATCACCCTCTTGCAGCAAGTCTGATTTTTCTATACCACTTGGAGGTTCATTAGCTACAAGTTGCTCTTCTTTTGCTTCAAAACTCCTCTTTCCCACTAAACCAACTACCTTGATAAATAGTAGGTCCTCCTTTGTAAAGGGAAATGATGCTAGGACAAGAAGGTTGATTAGGTGAATGGTTTTGAGAAGTTTCTTGAGGTAGGAAAAGCTCTTGAGGGGACTCTTCTTGAGGAATAGTAGGTTGACTTTGCTCAAGAACATGCTCTTGCAATGGAAAAGTACCTCCAAAACTTGGTATTTCGAATTTAGAACACTTGAGTATTCAGGAGGCAAATCTTGCTTGAAGCTTGGAAACTTGTACTTAGGAGCCTCCTTTTTTGCACATTGATCTGAAATGCAAGAGGTTGATTGAGATTCCAATCTCTGTACTTGGGCAAATAATAGCTTCATATGTTCTTGTTTGGTAGAAATCTCTTTTGTAAGAGACTCCTCATATTGCTTCCTCTGTGTATCTATCTCCTGTTGGTACTGGTAGGCTTGACAAGCCAACTCCTCTTGTTGCAAATTGAATTCTTGTTGTCTTTGGATATCATCCAACTACTTATTGAAGTCTAGCAATATGCTTTTGATGTCACCAATCCCCATACTGTCAGCATTTTGGGGCTGGCTAGGGAAGTAACAATGCTGGTTTGGCATAAAAATGACTTCTCGAGTCTGATTAAAAGTATGTGAAGGCTGCCAAGAAGATTGAGCAATGGTGGGTGGGTGGCAAGTATATTGAACATATTGGCCTCTTTGTATAGCAAAGGCATTCAAGGTAAAATTAACTGCATGCTTAGTTTGATATGGTTGATAAGAAGGAATACGAGCAGCACTCTCATGAAATGGAGGGTGATAAAACATATCTCTATGGAATGAAGACATGGTGCCTCATTTAAATAAGCTGGAAATTCATTGAAGTGTTCTTAAAAACAAGAATAATCAGGACTGATTTTGCAAAAAATTAAGTACATACCAACACTTAGTCCACTTGAAACCAGTAGATTGAAAATTGGAGTCACCAAGTGTGTGAAAGTATTGCCTCCAAAGGCATAAATTGCTGACATACACACCAAATACTAGCAATGAAGGGACAAGTTTTGAACTTTGATAGTTCAAATAGTCCCACTAGGTGTGCCAAAAACTATTATCACTTGGAATATGCACCCTGTTGAATCTTGAATCTAGCTATCCTATGAAACATGGGATGACCTCTCGAGTTGTGGGACTCGTGAAACTTGAGTTCAACCTCCGATTAAAGGGCGACTTCCCCTTGGTAAATCACCTAAAACCTAACTCTAACTAAAGAACCTTGTTGGGAAAAGAGATGAGAAAGATTTGATAATCAAAATCTAAAGCAGAAAATGAAGGTGATACACCAAATTGTTAAGTTTTATGATTAGATTAAGAACACAGAAAATTAATTCAAAATCAAACACAAGAACATAGCAGATACTTTGGGAAAACCCTCCACTTGAGGGAGAAAAACCTAGCCAATAGTATCTCTTATATTATTGAATCTCAATAGAAACTCCTTTACAATGAGGCCGATATGAAGGCCAAGATATAAGCACCAAAATTATGATACAACACAAATATAATGATGCAAATCTCTGATAATGTATGACAGCCTTCAATAATGTCAATCTTCTCTTATGGATGAACACGCACTAGATATGAATGGGAATGGAATGAATATGAATGAATAATGAAGTGCAACCAATGGAAATATATACAAGCTGGAGATAGAGACGTGACTCTTCATAACCAACAAGTTGGCCTATATCCAAAAGATGTGTTTCTTTAATGAAAGAGGTCGGCCATAAAAAAGTCACAACTCTTCATAACAATTCGTGCCCATATGAAACATGATGTCGGCCTTAATAAGGAGATTGCACCTTGTCATTAAATCACACCTTCATAAAAATTGAGCCTCTACAATATAGATCGCTATCTCTATAAATTAAATAGCTTTGGCTATTATTTAATTTATCTCATGTAAAGGAAATTACTGGAAGAATAATACTGACGCTGCTCAATGAACATCAACACTCCCTCTCAACTAAGGAGTATACTTCCAGCTGCACAATACATGTCACCTCATCGTGATGGCTACCACCATGGCTACAACCATAAGTGGAAAAGAAGAATATCACCTCATCGTGATATCAGATATCACCTCAACATGATATCAATCATAATGGCCACAACCATGTATGGTGTGTACAAGTGTTCATCACTTGCATGTTGTCACTTCAACATGACTTTCACCATGGCTCTCCTAGAGGATGAAACACAAGTACAAAAGTCATCACGGACTCTCTCGCGTGATGCTATCATGGAGTCACACACATGACATCCACCATGACTCGCTCAGAGGGTGGAATCAAGGGATTTCACCTCAAACTTCTCTTACCGAGAAGAACTCATTAATCAAGGGATTACACCTCAAACTTCTCTCATAGAGAAGAACTCGTTAGTCAAGGGATTTCACCTCAAACTTCTCGCATAGAGAAGAACTCATTATAGAGGATCATTGATACTGAGACTCTTTCTCAGTTAAGGCTGGATTCTCCTCCATACCAAGCTTATCTCTAAAATACACAAACTTTATTCTGGAGAGAGGCTTGGTGAGAATGTCTGTCGTTTGCTCATCAGTGTTGATATACCTCAACTGTATAGCCTTCCTCAATACCATATCTCTGATATAGTGGTATTTGATCTCAACATGCTTGGTTCTGTCATGAAACACAGGATTGATAGAAATCTTCACACAACTCTGGTTATCACAATGAATGATAGTAGGCTCCATTGATTGTCCAAACAATCCTGCAAGGAGTTTACAAAGCCACACTGCTTCCTGAGCTGCCATACAAGCTGCAATATTTTCTGCCTCTGCTGTACTCAATGCTACAGATGACTGCTTCCTGCTGCACTAGGATATCATAGCAGACCCCAAACTGAAGCAACATCTAGAGGTGCTCTTCCGATCTGTGACACACCCTGCCTAATGAGAATCAGTATAACCATGCAACTCCAAGTCAACATCTGAAGAATATCTCAACCCATATCCAACTGTGCCACGCAAGTATCTTAGGATATGTTTAGCTGCAACAAGATGTATCTGTCTTGGTTCACACATGAATTGACTAAGAGCACTCATAGCATAACAGATATCTGGTCTAGTGTTAACTAGATACATCAAGGACCCAATCAGCTGTCTGTACATTGTAGGATCCACCGAGTCTGAACTAGCTGCAACCTCCTTCAATTTATGTAGGTTGGTCTCCATAGGTGTAGACATGGATTTGCAATCCATCATACCAAACCTCTTAAGTATATCAATGGTGTACTTCCCTTGACTTAGAATCATCTCATCTGGCTTCTGCCAAACTTCTAAGCCAAGGAAGTATTGCATGAGCCCAAGGTCCATCTC